>ML790875.1:258207-292130 GCA_009831015.1 Picea engelmannii | reverse complement strand
GAATCTTGAATACTACGAAAACTATCATTGAGGCCATCTGTGAGGCTGTCTGTGAGGCCATGTACAAATGCATCCAATCTGTCATCCAATGTGTGAAACAATTGGGCTTTGAATGATTCAAGAATTTCTTTCAGGTTTTGAGAGGAAATATCCATCTGAGCACCCTATGAAATCTTCAATACTGCAGCCATCACGAAAAAACCCAAAAAATAGACCCAATAAGTTTCGGCAGAAAATCGCGGCTTTTTCTGGAAAAACCCTAAAAAACTGTTGAAGTTAAAATGCTCATAACTTCACTTCCGAGACTCTGTTTTGGCTGATTTGTTTTTTGAAATTGGGTGAAATTGTGAGAGGAACTCAGATATGTAATTTGTTTTAGAAAATTCAGCCTCTAGCTGCTACAGAAGTAAAAACAAATCACGTCGTCGTCCGAGGAAAAAACCCTAAAAAATTGCAAATTTTAAAACTTCAATATCTTGACCTTCCGGACTTCGTTTCGGACGATTTGTTTTTTCAACTTGGGTGTTTTTCTGAGAGGAACTCATATATACAACATAGTTCTACAAATTTTGCACATAAATATACCAAAAAGTTCTAGAATGTCGCGGCCCTCTTTTTTCTTCTCCGAAAAAAAAATCTACAAAAATAAAAAATATTTGCCCACAATGTCTGCCAAGGAAAGTGCTCTGATACCACTTGTTAAGAACCTAATACCTAAATACAAAATATCACAATAGATCCAAATATATATTAATACAATCACCACACAAGATATATGAAGCCATATAGAAAACCACAACTTTATTATAGAAACCCTTGAGGTAGGGCAACACTGTACAATGGATCTTATTATGGAAGGGATCCTCTCTTGTTCACTTGCCTCTTGGAGGGGGCATCCTCCTATTCAGCTACCGCTCCAAATACAATACTTCTCTTCATGTCTCATTACATTGCTTGAACCCCTTTATATAGTGATGTCATCTCCTAAGAACATTCTAGAGGAGGAATCTTCTAGAAGTAGAACCTTCTAAGAATCCCTCTTACATTAATTATATCTAATTACCCATTTATTATATCTAACTACCATAGTGGGCCTTATTTAATAATATAGTGGACCTAGTCCACCTTACATTGAATGACCTCCACTATTATCACTATGGGCCCTCTGGGCCCCCCCACTACCTCTCTAGCTACCTTACAGTGTTTATCACAAGAGGAGTAGTTCAGAGTCACTGGGTGCCAGTAGTCAAGGAAATATTCTCAAGAAAATCAAAATCACACCATCTTCTCAGGTAGTGGATGTAATATCCCTCGGTCGAACCCAATTGTAAATGTAATGTAAGTGTACTTAAGCTGGTGAGTTGTTTTGACATCATTTTGTACTACACCTTTCATGGCATAGTGCGCGTAGGTACTACGCAGTAAAATGATGTAGTTTTCACATTCCCGGATACTGTGCGCAGTAACTAAAGTGTGTGTAGTATGGAGGTCAGCAAGCCTTGTGTATATGATATGTGTTATAGGCTACTGAGCCAGTTATTATAAGCTGCCTATGTTTTGGAATTAGGCCAGAGCGCCTAGATCTTAAAGGTCAGTGTGCCTATTTTGTATATGTCTCGTGATTAATATAAAATACATCGTTGCACGCAGACCAACCATGATAAAGGATATGGGGGACTGAACTCCACCATTTAGGGTAAGGGAGGGCCAAAAGTTAAGGGAAAGGGATAAGCTAGAGAGCTTAATCCAAAAAGGAATATTATATTAATATTTCTTAAAACATAAAGTATGGATAATTATTTTATCCTAAGTTCTAAAGTTGGGGACAAGTGGACCAAAGTAGCTTCCAACATGACAAGTGTCAAGTTGGGGACATGCATACGTATCATGGGGACTTAGTTCATTTTCACACACTTTTTCTCCATCATTAGGAGGATCATCTCTCCCCTGATTTGGGGGCCATTATTCAGTCATCCAGTCAATGATTCCATGACCATTTCACTCACACAGTTAGTTATCCTTTAGACATTCATTTCACAGTATCTGAGCATGTTTCCATAACCATTTTCAGTTGGTGTACCTGGTTAGCTTGGGAGCGGGATTGAAGAAGCGGGTTGTCAGGCCCGTGGGAAATTTAAGAGGTGGGTTTTCAAGCTCATGAACAATTCTATGAGTGAGAGAATTGTTGGGAATTGACTTCCTGAAGGTGCTAAACTGTAGCTACAGTGCTCTGAGACTTTTTTTCTGGCCTATTGTTGAAGCCCTGGAACGAAAGTGGGGCAGCCGAAGGACTATTGAGCAGAGAAGGGTCACACTTCCTTGGGTGGGACATGCATGTGGGGAATGAGAGGTTGTAGGCTGTTGGTTGAGTGAGCACCTTAGACGAAGTCTTTCTTGTTGTCTATGAGCCTTTAGCCTAGTTAGGAATCCATTTACCCAGGTGGAATTTAGTCCCAGCTCGGGGGTGACTCACTGTTGAGAGTGATGAGCAGTGTAGTCTAAGGTTGGGAGGTTCCTAGATGGTCTACACTCAGATGGTGACAATATTTCCAAGATAAGTACCAATCGTATGATAAATTTACATGCTGCATTGTTATTTACATGCTTATGTTATGATTTATCATATGTGTGATTATGATTGTCTGTATGTTTATGGTTATTTCCCTATATATGCTGCATGTCTGTGTTTACTTTTATTTCAGTATGAAATCTTATATTTACCGAATGTAATTGTTTGATTACGTTTATATGTAAAGCTTCTGCAAGAGTGTTGTATGTATATGTTATAATTGCATGCAGTTTGATAGAGAAAATTTATGTGGCATAGCTCAGTTGAATATTGGGTATGTTACAGTATGTTTCACAGTGAGAGAACGAAAGTGTTCCCTCGTGTAGCGTGGACCAGCCATGGGTGGTCGAGGACGTTACAATGTGGTATCAGAGTCTCAGTTCCAACACTGAGCCTAAAAGGGCCGGAAAGGTTCAGTTAAAGCGAATATTCACAGAAGATTAATTTTGAAGTGGCCAAATTTTCAAGTCACAGAGCATCCATGGAAAATTTTGGCACCGCATGGAAAATGTTGGCGCGCAGGTGTGCCCGGTAAATTGTGGCGTCACGCAAAAGAATATTGTGTGTGGATGCGCACATTGAATTTATCATTTCATGGTGAGCACACACATAGTAATGTGCACGTGGTGTGTGCAGCATTGTAAAACAAAGAGGAGTTTTGTTGGTGCGCGCAGATTATTGTGCGTGGTGGGGGCATATTGAACTTTGGCATGGTGCAATGCATAGGGAGAAATGCATGTGGAATATCAGTACGCGATACCAAAACTGTGCGCAGTGGATATTGGTGCACAATGCAAAAGTAGTGTGTGCAAGTTATTAGTGTGGCGGAGAAGAAATGCATAGTGGATATAGGTGCACAGAAGCACGATTTACCTTGTGGTGTTGTTGTGCACGATAAATATGGGTGTACGGGTTGAATTTTTGTGCGCGCGAAGTTGTTTGGAAGGCGATGAGTCTGAGTCTAATAGAAAATTTGCATGGTTTTAGAGGAAAAAGAAACACACAACCGCATCAGAGCATTATTTAAAATGAATTATGAGTTGTATATTCCTCTAATTCAGACAGATGGAAGTCAAATATAATCTTACAAGAAAAGCATACTATGAAAGAAAACAAGACTCATAACACCACTAGTTAGAATCTTGTAAGAAACAGTCCAAAATACTCTTCTGCATTTATATAATCGTATTAATCCCAAAATTATAAAAGGGGAATGATAACAATTATCCTATTGTAAAGGGACCGTTTAAGAACAGGCCTATCATCTCTAGTGCCCCTTACCTCTACTACCATTTGACCAAAAATTGTTGAAATGTACTTTTATTCGAGGACTCATTTCAGCTTAGCGATCTCCTCCTTTAAAGTATCTAACCAGACTAGTTGATTCTCTCCAACACTTTCAGTCGTTTCAGTGATGGTTTCTTTCTTATGTTGCTTGCTTTGTTTCTTCTTAACAGCTGGTCTATTAATGATCAGATCCCTCATAATGGGATTTATTCTGGCTTCCAATTTCAAGTTTGTGGCAGGTTCTGTATGAAACTTATTCGCTAGTATATGTGTGATTATCCTTTCCTTCTTACTCGTAGGAAAATATACAATGTTTCCAGAAGAACCAGCCTCACTAGACATGGCTTTGTCCATGTACCTCAAATTCGTGGACACCAAAATGTTTTTACAGAGATCAGAAGGTCGAACAAAATTTGAAGATTACTCCATTTATGTATAATATGATGCCTCCATACTTGAGAATTGGTATTTATAGAGCCCCAATCATGAATCACAGATAGACTTACGTACAAATATGTTGGTTTGTCATGCACGGTTAATCCATTTCAAATTATTATCTTTTGAGTTCGTTATATGGCGGCGTTCACTTGACATAATGTGGCTATGAAGTATCGAACAAGTGAAATGGGGTGATCTTACTAGTCGTCGCCCATTCCACAAGTGGTGGTTTTGACTTATTGACACACGTGACATCGGGACTTTGGTGAAAGTAGTTTTGGAAAATCGCCTTTCACCCAGATGTATCTCTGAAGGCATTGCACATCTATGTTCTCAAGACTTGGGTCTTATCTAGAATATTCATGGTGATAACACCAGGAAATTAGGAGAAATAATTCTGATGTATATATTGAACCAAAATGGTTCATATTTTTCATGAATTGTTGAATTAATTAGCCTTATAAGTTTCGATGGTTGTACATTTTGTAGAATTAACAACAACTAGATCATATTAGACAAGTGAAGATTCCATAGGAATGGAAGAGGCACAGGGGAATTACAGTCAGCAAGATGACAGCAGAGGGATGGATGTCCATTTGGGCATTGAAGGAACAAACTCCAATGGACATGGAGAAGAAAGGAATGAAAACATGAATATGGAAAAGACCATTAAAAATTTGCAGAAGGATGTCCAAATCCATAAATCTAATAATGAAAGGATTATGAGAGCCAAGGAGAAGAAGGATGACTTCAACATGAAGTCATTGGAGGGATTGAACAGAATAGAAAAGAAACTGGATAAGGAGAGTGGCTCATGCAAATCTGGAAGTCACAAGCTTTCAAATGAGAAAAGAAAAGAAAGAAGTGTTAGCAGACACCACCATCACTCCCCAAGGAATTCCAATAAGAGAGCAGGTAGCATCTCAAGACCATCCCCTGTCAGAAGGCATAAGAGGTCAGGAGTGGATGAGATACGAGGAGAAATGAACAAAATCAAACCTCCTAGATTTGATGGTGAGCACAAGAAGGATGAAGATGCAGAAACATGGTTGTTGGGCATGAGAAAGTATTTTCAATTGCATAATTATTCTTCTCATGCAGAACGTAGAATTGTTATCTATCAACTCAAGGGAAAGGCCTCCATGTGGTGAGATCATCTTATGCAGGTGCATCACATTAAAGAGAAAAGTGTTACTTGGAGGGAATTCAAGAAGTATTTTGAGAAGAAATACTTGACTAAGAGATACTATGACAAGAAAATGAAAGAGTTCTTTGAACTCAAGCTTGGAAGTATGACCATAGATGAATATGAGATAAGGTTTCTAGAAATGTTGAAGTATGTCTCTTTCATCAAAGACGAGACAGTCAAAATTCAAAGGTATTTGAGTGGATTTCCATCATTCATCAATGACAAAATACAGTATGATGAACCCAAGACATTGGAAGAGACCATAAGGCGAGCTAAATGCCTATATGATCAGCAGAAAGCAAGGACATCTTTTCAAAAGGCTTGGGAAAACAAAAATAAATTCAAGATGGATCAAAGGAAGAAGGGAGCTAAGCCACCATTCTTTAGAAATAATCCACAGGGCCATCAAATGCCTAAAGAACCCAGAACGATTGACACAAGGAGTCAAATGCCAAGGCAGCCACCTATTCAATGTTGGGGTTGTAAAGGAGATCATTTGTTCATAGATTTTCCTCACAAAAGTGAAAAGGGAAGGTTTGTTCACAATGTACAGCAAGATGAAATAGTGGAGGACATGGGAAGAAATGTGCCAAGGATCTATGCAGCCCTGGACAACAAGCAAGCAGAGTATCAGTCCCACATGATTGAAGTGGAAGGTATGATCAACAACCAAACCATTGCTATTTTAATTGATTCCAGAGATATTCATAGTTATATAGACCCTAAGATGGTGGAAAGTTTTCATTTGCCAAGAAGAAAGCATGGGAAATCTTGGTTGGTGCAACTGGCTACAGGAGCCAGAAGAAAAGTTAATGAGATGGTTAAGGCATGCCTCATCAACATGAATGGACTGAACACCAAAGCATATTTGAACATCTTTCCTTTAGGTTCCTATGAATGTCTAATTGGGATGGATTGGTTGGACCAACATCATAATCTCTTAGACTGTCCCAACAAAGAATTTACTTGCTTGGATGAGGAAGGGAAACTAAGGAAAGTGCAGGGAATTCCCAGGGCAGTAACCATTAGAGCAATTTCATCATTACAGCTAAAGAAATGTTACAGAAAAGGTGTCAAATATTTGTAGCTCATATGGAAGAGACACCTAATGATAAGGTGTCCAATTTGGAAGATTATGAAGTCCTAGAAAAAATTGAAGATGTGTTCAAGGAAGTACCAGGACTACCCTCAAAGAGAGACATTGATTTCTCTATAAATCTAATGCCTGGAGCAGCTCCAGTGTCAAAGACTCCTTACAGAATGAGTACACCAGAATTGAAGGAGTTGCAAATGTAGCTTGAAGAAATTCTGAAGAAGGGGCATATACACCCAAGTGTGTCACCTTGGGGTGCCCCGGTCTTGTTTGTGAAAAATAAATATGGAACATTGAGATTGTGCATTGACTTCAGATAGTTGAATAAAGTGATTGTTAAGAACAAGTATCATCTGCCAAGGATTGATGATCTCTTTGATCAATTGAAGGATGCAAAGATATTTTCAAAGATAGCTCTCAGATCAAGATACCATCAGGTAAAGATTAAAGAAGAAGATATCAGCAAGACCGCCTTCAAGACAAGGTATGGTCATTATGAGTTCACAGTGGTGCCATTTGGGTTGTCAAATGCACTACTTGTTTTCATGTGCTTAATGAATGGTGTTTTCCAAGAATATTTAGACAAGTTTTTCATTGTCTTTTTGGATGACATTCTTATATATTCTAAGTCATAGGAAGAGCATGAACATCATTTGAGGATGGTGTTGCAAGTATTAAGGGAGCATCAGTTGTATGCCAAATTGAGCAAGTGCTCATTTTATCATAAACAAATTCATTATTTGGGGCATATCATTTCAAAGGATGGGATAGAAGTGGATCCTGAGAAGATAGAAGCCATTAGAGAATGGTCAGCACCGAAGAATGTGACATAGGTGAGATCATTAAGGGGTGTTGCAGGCTACTACAGAATATTTATTGAAGGATTCTCAAAGATTGCACACACAATCACTTCCTTGCAAAGAAAGGGTGTGAAGTTTCAGTAGACACTGGATTGCGAAAAGAGTTTCCAACACTTGAAACAATTATCGGCAAGTGCTCCAATATTAAGGATTGCAGAACCAAAAGAAGACTTCATTGTATGCACAGATGCATGTAATGAAGGACTTGGTGGAGTCCTCAGTCAAAATGGGTTTATTATATTTTATGAGTCAAGGAATTTGAAGGAGGATGAAAGAAACTATGCCACTCATGATTTGGGGTTGGAATCCATAGTGCATGCCTTGAGGAAATGGATACACTACCTCATGGCGAAGAGGTTTGAGCTAAGAACAAACCAAAATGGTCTGAAATATTTATTTGATCAACCAAATCTAAATTCTAGGAAAATGCATATCTACAATACATAGAATTGGTAGCAAATCTACAACAGGGTAAGATGCCACAAAAGGTGGATAATTATAATTTGGTAATAGATGGAATACTATTGCACAAGAACAGAATTTTTTTTCCAAATGTCCAGGACTTGAAATGTATGATTTTGCATGAAATGCATAATGTCCCTTATGCAGGGCACCTTGGATATCATAAAACCATGGCAGTGATCAAGAGCCATTACTTTTGGTCAGGTATGAAGAGAGAGATCGTTGAATACATCGCTAGATGCATGGAATGCCAGAAAGTTAAAGCTGAGCATAGGAACCCATCAGGGTTGTTGCAACCTTTTCCCATTCCTGGATGGAAGTGGGAAGTGGTGACAATGGATTTTATTACGGGAATGCCCAGAACAGGAAAGTTGCATGATTTGATCATGGTGGTGGTGGAAAATCTTACAAAATATGCCCATTTTATTCCACTGAAAACTACTCACAAGGCAGCAAATGTTGTTGATATTTTCATGAAGGAAGTGGCACAATTTCATGGAATTCCTAAAACAATTGTGTTCGACAAAGACCCAAAATTCACCTTGAATTTTTGGAAAGGATTGTTCAAAGGATTCAGAATGAATCTGAACTTTAGTACATCTTATCATCTTGAGTCTAATGGACAGACAGAGAGGGTGAACAGAGTGATAGAAGATATGCTAAGAATGTATGTGATGGACAAACCATCGAAATGGGAGGACTACCTGCACTTGGTAGAATTCGCTTACAACAATGGGTAACAGGCATCGTTGAATATGATTCCATTTAAAGCACTTTACAGTAGAAAGTGCAATACTCCAGTGAACTGGGATAATCTAGCATATAGGATAGTAGTTGGGCAAGAGTTTCTCAAGGAGATGGAGGACCAAATGATAAAAATTAAGCAGAATTTAAAAGCTTCCCAAGACAGGAAGAAAAGTTAAGCCGATAAGAAAAGAACCCACAGAGAGTTCAAAGTGGGTGATCATTTTTTCCTAAAGGTGAAAGCTAATAGGAGTTCCCTAAAGCTGGAAAGCTATGCCAAGTTGGCAGCGAGATTTTGTGGGCCATTTAAAATCCTAGAGAGGATTGGTCCAGTTGCTTATATGATTGCATTGCCTGCATCTATGTCTGTTCACAATGTATTCCATGTATCATTTCTAAATAAATATATACCTGATGTTAATCATGTTATTGATTGGAATGTGATTCAGGTGGAGCAAGAAGGCACTTTTCAAGTGCATCCGGTGCACATTTTGGACCGAAAAATCAAGCAGCTCTGGAATCGAGCCATAGGGCTTGTAAAGTTCCAATGCACCTGGTACGGTCTTGAGTACGCTACTTGGGAGCATGAGGATGCAATGCGGACAGAATACCCGCATATTTTTTAGGATTTTTGAATTTTTTGTTGTATATTGGTATATGATGCACTGAGGACAATGCATAAATAAGGGGAGGGGATTGTAATATCCCTCATCGAACCCAATTGTAAATGTAATGTAAGTGTACTTAAGTTGGTGAGTTGTTTACATCATTTTGCAATTCACCTTTCATGGCATAGTGCGCGCAGGTACTGCACAGTAAAATGATGTAGTGTGCACATTCTCGGATACCGCGCGCAGTAACTAAAGTGCACGCAGTATGGAGGTCAGCGAGCCTTGTGTATATGATATGTGTTATAGGCTGGTGAGCCAGTTATTATAAGCTGGGATGCTTATGTTTTGGAATTAGGCCAGAGCACCTAAATGTTAAAGGCCAGTGCGCCTATTTTG
Source organism: Picea engelmannii (assembly GCA_009831015.1). NCBI lineage: Eukaryota > Viridiplantae > Streptophyta > Pinopsida > Pinales > Pinaceae > Picea > Picea engelmannii. Next base: position 282,481 of record ML790875.1, on the reverse strand, counting down.
TATATGTCTCATGATTAATATAAAATACATCGTTGCGCGCAGACCAACCACGATAAAAGAGATAGGGGACTTAACTCCACCAGTTAGGGTAAGAAAGGGCCAAAATTTAAGGCAAAGGGCTAAGCTAGAGAGATTAATCCAAAAAGGAATATTATATTAATATTTCTTAAAACATAAAGTATGGATAATTATTTTATCCTAAGTTCTAAAGTCGGGACAAGTGGACCAAAGTAGCTTCCAACATGACAAGTGTCAAGTTGGGGACATGCATACGTATCATGGGGACTTAGTTCATTTTCACACAATTTTTCTCCATCATTCAGAGGATCATCTCTCCGCTGATTTGGGGGCCATCATTCAATCATCTAGTCAATGATTCCATGACCATTTCACTCACACAGTCAGTTATCCTTTAGACATTCATTTCACAGTATATGAGTCTGTTTCCATAACCATTTTCAGTTGGTGTATCTGGTTAGCTTGGGAGCGGGATTGAAGAAGCGGGTTTTCGGACCCGTGGGAAATTTAAGAGGTGGGTTGTCAAGCTTGTGAACAATTATATGAGTGAGAAAATTATTGGGAATTGACTTCTTGAAGGTGCTAAACTGCAGCTATAGTGCTCTAAGACTTTTTGTCTGGCCTGTTGTTGAAGCCCTGGAAGGGAAGTGGGGCAGCCGAAGGACTATTGAGCAGAGAAGGGGCACACTTCCTAGGGTGGGACATGCATGTGGGGAATGAGAGGTTGTAGGCTATTGGTTGAGTGAGCACCTGAGATGGAATCTTTCCTATTGTCCATGAGCCTTTAGCCTGGTTAGGAATCCATTTACCCGGGTGGAGTTTAGTCCCAGCTCGGGGGTGACTCACTGTTGAGAGTGATGAATAGTGTATTCTAAGGTTGGGAGGTTCATGGACGGTCTGTACTCAGTTGGTGACAATATTTCCAAGATAAGTACCAATATTATGATAAATTTACATGTTGCATTGTTATTTACATGCTTATGTTACAATTTATCATATGTGTGATTATGACTATCTGTATGTTTATGGGTATTACCTTGTATATGTTGCATGTCTGTGTTTACTGTTATTTAAACAAGAAATCGTATATTTACATAATGTAATTGTTTGTTTATGTTTATATGTAAAGATTATGCAAGAGTGTTGTATTTATATGCTATAATTTCATGCAGTTTGATAGAGAAAATTTGTGTGGCATAGCTCAGTTGAATATTGGGTATGTTACAGTATGTTCCGCAATGAGAGAACGAAAGTGTTCCCTTGTGTAGCGTGGCCTAGCCATGGGTGGTCGGGGAAGTTACAGTGGACCTGGAAGAAGAATAAACTAAAGAGAAAATGAGCATGGATATGGTGGAAAGTGTAACCAAGAACGAGGAGGCTGGTACAGGAAGCATGCCACGGAGTGAAAGTAGCTCGAGTGTTTTCAGCAACAAAAAACATATCTTTAGCAGGACACCTGGAGAATTTTATTAATCCAAAGAAGACTTAATGAACCAATATGTTGTGAAGGGAAGTATGGTCAATAGTGAAATAAGAGACTTGTTGTCAGAGGTAGAGAAGATCTCTCATCATAAATCTTCCCTGCTCTCATTAAGGGATGTGGAAATAAAGACATTCAACATAGCAGTGGTTGATGATGATATAGTGTCTGAAATCAAGATGCATTATGAAAATATTGGTGCCCCAGACAAAGTAAAGTTTCACAGGAATGTCAATGATATGCTATATTTGGAATACCTAAGTTTAGGTCTAAGGGTTTCGATATTGACAACACATGCACTCAAATTACATGGACAATTGAAGCAAGAGAAAGCATCCAGTAAGGCCTGGAAAACACAGGTCAAAATATTGGAATATGAAGGCCCTCAAGGAGTAAAGGCTTATTTAGATGAGAAAGATAAGATGATCCAAAGCTTAAAGAAGAAACTGAAGATGCCCTCCACAGACCATCCACAGAAAACAGAGCTAACTTCTCTAGAGCAAGAGAAAGAGATGTTCAGACAAGAAGCACTAAATTACAAAGTTAAAGTGTTGTAACTGGAAAAGGAGAAAGAGAATTGGTTACAAGGACAAGTAGCAACATTAGATATGGTTGTCATTGTACCTACTAATGCAGAAGATGGATCGAGCACTGATGGATTGGTTGAATCCATGTCCCAAGTGAGCTTACAGACAGGGGAAATCAAAAGCCTTAAGGAAGCCTTGGAAAACCTAAAACAAGAGATGAAAATAAAAGATGAAAAGATGGCTCCACTCCAAAGGGAAAATCAAGATTTGCAAGAGAGAGTAAGCAAGTTGAGAACGAGGTTAAAAGGTATAACATTGTTACAAGGAGATAAACATGTGATATGGGATGCTATTGTTGCAGAGGCTTCTAAGTTTAGGGTTTATCTGAATTTTATAAATGACAAAGACAGCATGGCTACCATGGCCCGAAGCAGGTGCATTGTTGTTAATGAAACATTAGCCAATAAACCTTCGGAATGTGCCCAGAACGCTACTAATTTTCTGAATTATGTGCCCACTGTTGATCTTAAGACTATTGGGGTAAAGGACAGAATTGTGTTGATCATATGGGCCAGGAGAATCATCGCCAAGCACAACTTGCTCAAATCGGTTCAAAACAAAGCTATGCAAATGGAGCACAGTATACAGGAGTTTAAAGACACATTTGAAAAATTGTTTGTCAAGTGCCTCCCACCATTTTGGGATGGAAAAGGTTCATTATACAATCAAGAAGACTACAATTCTCTCCTCATTCAGTGTAGGATGGACCATTCCAAATTTGAAGCTATGGAAGAAAGTCTGAAAGGCCCAAGTCTGGTAGAGTATTTGGCCACAGACTTTGAAATTTTGAATCAATTTAAAACAGTAAATATTGGCCTGCCAATTATGTCCTACGCCATGTGCATTGACCTAGAGATTTTGATTAAGGATATGATGGACTACGAAATTCCTTCTGACTCACAATGGAAGGAAATTGTGCGGCTGGGAAAAATGAAATGCATTTTTCCCAAGACCAGTAAGTGACCTCCAAGTGTCACCAAGCCAACGAGTTCGACAGAAGATCAAGACAAGCCAAATGTCGTAAAGGAAGTTGAGCAGGTAGAGAAATTTGTTCCTAGTTTTGAAACGTCTTTTGAGTTATCATTGTAAATCGGTTCATATACCGAGACTGTCAGTTGAAATTACTATAATTAGTTTTATAAGTTGAAACGTTTCATTTTCAACCATTGTAATTGAATTGTATAAATACTAGGACATTTGAATGAATTAATGTTGGCAGAAGTGCAAGAGCACCTTTTCGGTTGTTTCGAACTCTATTGTAAATTATGGCGCTGAATTGAATATAAATGTAGAAGCTTTTGAAGTCTCTATGAAAATATTATAATGGTGGTGATATAAGTTTTGTCTTCTTTCATTGTATGTATTTCATGTGATCTTTCTTTCATTTACATTTTTGTCTGTTTAAATTGGAAATTTAAAGGCCCAGAATTCATCTTATGATGCTCTTCGCTTAACAATTTAAACAATGTGTATTTCTTCTTAACAAATTCAGAATTCATTTTGGTAATGCTCTTTTGCAGTTATCTATTTTCCCTTTATTCCTACACTCTACTTAAATTCAAATATAACTCAGACTCATTGCCTCATTTAGCCTTATCCTCTGGAGAGTTCTATCGGTTGGTCATTGTTTTCATTCACTTTCAAAATTTTGACTCCATATCCCTGAGTGTTCCTCCCCTTCCTTGCCAAAAAATTTATTAAAAAACCCCAAAACAAACCAAATCTAGCCATCAATCATCACAGAAATATCAAGTGACACAAGAGAGCCCTCTCTAAGTTGAGCAGGCTAGTGCTTCAACTATAAATCTGGTTGAAACAGTTACCTCTGTCATTTGTCTATCAATCAGACAAACTTTACAGAGTGATAACATAACCTATGGAAATCAACCCATACACATCATATGCATATAGTCAATATGAGACATCATCGTACAATTTTCATTTATCATTTCTTTCAAATTTGTTTTACACACAAAAACAGAATTCCCCAAACATGAGTTTTTTTCTCATTGTTGTTTGGGTCTTGCAGTAGTAGATTGAATAAAAATGAGGTACTATGATGTTGTCAAATATGGTTTGTCTTTGACCAAAATTTAGCTCTAAGTTTCAATATTCAAACTATCATTTGTTTTTGTTTTAGGATAGCAAGCAGTTATTCAACTTTTCTGCTCATAAATTTGATTGGTTAAGTGTTCTTTGAGGTTCCCTTGCAAGTGTTTTCGAACCAATGGTTAGCACATGCAATACAGCTCAAAAAAATTAATACTCCTCTAGATCTTTACAACATTATCAAGTTGGTCTACACTTTAAGCATGCATGAAATGAACACAAGTATTTTTTGTCAACATGACCCTAGATAACCCGCCCCCCCACCCCCTCCCCCCAGGGAAAACCAATTTGGAATGCAATTATATATAAGTGATGTCTAAAGCATAGATTACAGCAATTAAAATAGAACAATGGAACTTGTATACATAGCAATATCCTCTCAAGTCTTGCCTAAGGAACAAAGAAGATATGTGCCCAAGCTTAGTGTGCCCTCTTCCCTTGTTGTCAAACTCACTCAAGTGATTCTCCCTTGATCCTTGTTGCTCCAAAGAAGAATCCATTGCACCAAAATATGCTCTTGTGTGCTACCTCTCCAATGAGACAAATAAATCAGCAATCTCCCAAGTCTAGCTAGTGTCTGCTAGGTGTGAGCCCTCCTCTTATAGTGCACCCTCCTCCAAGCAAATATGATCACCACAAATAAGAAAGGGCCCAAGTCTCCATAAATCCTCCATGTATGGAGGCACCCAAGAATCCCTCAACCAAATCATCCAACCTCATCATCATTCTCCCTCTCAAACTCTCCAAGTGAACATAAGAGTTAATGATCCTCCAAAGGCCCTATGCGCCCCTCTTAAACCTCCATAAGGAAACATAGGATTTGGATGGCTAGAATCTTCCCATGCCATCTTTAATCAAAGGTTGAGATCATCCCACAATAATATCACTCACAAACCCACTTTGGTTTAAGTTCTTAAGTTCACTTTATGTCCCCTCATTCACCCACTTAGTGAATAATTAGTCACTTTTTCCTTAAGTGACAAAAATTCATTTTTTTTACTTAAGTGAATTCAAAGTTGAATTAGACATAAATTACAAGGTACATAGTCCCAATGTATTTCCCACTTGTGGTTAGTGACCCAAAACCACAAGGGGACCACTTCCAAAGGTACCCAAATATCAACACTCCCTCTTACCGAGGAAAGTGTTTCTCACCAAGCCTATCTTGTCTCTAAAGTAGACATGTTTTTCCATTGGTAGGGCCTTGGTGAGAATATATGCAACCTTCTCATCAGTTGGATTATACTGAAGTTGTATTTTCCCTAGTTGAACCCAATATCTGATGAAGTGGTATATGATCTCTATATGTTATGACTTATCATGAAATACTGGATTCTTAAAGAGTTTGATATAACTTTGATTATCACAGTGAATGATAGTCGAAGGAAACTCCTAAACAAATAATCCTATCAGCAACTTATGAAGCCAAATGGCCTCGCAACTGACCCAAATGGACACCATATAGTCTGCCTTGGTTGAAATCAAAGAAATCAACTTATGTTTCTGGATGTACCAGGAAACAAGTCTTGACCCCAACCCAAAATAGCACCCTGAGGTGCTCTTCCTATCAATAGCACATCTTGCCTAGTCTAAGTCTATGTAGCCAACCAAACTCACTCCATCCCCTCTGACATAGTCCAAGCCAAAATTCATTGACCCTGCAATGTACCTAAAAACATATTTTTCCCCAATCCAGTGAACACTCCTAGGCTCTACCATGTACTATCTAAGAGTGTTCACATCAAAACAAATATCTGGTCGAGTGTTGACTAGATACATCAATGATCCAATCAACTATCTATATCATCTGGCATCCACCAACTAGAAATATGAAGTGTTAATATTCTTCCAATTGATGACCATATGTGTCGACATAGGCCTGCATTCCTCCATCTGAAACCTGCTCAAAATGTCTGCAACATACTTCTTGTGTCCTAGGAAGATGTGAATCTCCTCCTTCCATACCTCCATGCCCAGAAAATAGTGCATCAAACCGATGTCACTCATCTCAAACATTGATGCAAGTCCCCTCTTTCACTCATCTATGAGATGCTCTACTCCCATGATGAACAAGTCATCCACATACAAAATGAGAATAAGCATTTCCTTGCCTCTAATGATGTAATATAGGTTAGCATCGGCATCACTTTTCTCAAATCCCATATGAATCAAATATGATTCAATACACAAATACCAAGATCCTGGAGCTTGCTTCAGACCATACAGTGCCTTTCTCAGAAGGCATGCATGATACTCTCTATCATACAAATCAAACCCCTGTGGTTGTTCAATGTACACCTCCTCCTCAATAAATCCATCGAGAAATGTGGTCTTTACATCCATCTGATGTATGCTCCAACCCATCTCTATCATTATGGAAATAATACTCCTTATGAAAGTGTATCTTGTGACTGGTGTGAATGTCTCATCATAATTAATTCCCTCTACCTGATAGAATCCACGTGCCACAAATCGAGCCTTGTGTTTCTCTATGCTTCCATATGTAGCATACTTGGTCTTGTAAAACCATCTCAAAGTCACAATTGACTTCCCCTTTGGCCTTGGAACCACCTCCCAAACATCATTGCGCATAATGGATTCATACTCCTCCATCATGGCCTCTCACAAAACTTGTTGGTCAAATTCCTGCACAAATTTCTATGGCTCTACATATGTGATGCTTTTCAACATCACCAAGTAGAACCCAAGCCTATCTGGTGCTCTACTCTCTCTAAACTATCTCTTGGGATCTCCTACATTATCCTTGGCTTCCTTCAGGGTCTGTTGAAACCATTTTAGTTTTCTCTTCCCTTAGGTAACCAATGGAGAAGTAAGATCTTCGCACCCAAGAGTCTCTCCCTCAGATATAATCCCACCACTCTGAGATCTTGAAGTCTTTGAACCCTCTAACTGAACCCCCTATGACTGTGAACCTGAAGTTGTGCAAGGTGACCTTGTCACCCCTAAAAATTGTGCACTAGACACCTAAGGTTGTGCTCCCTCTAAAACATCAATATGTGTCTCTCCATCCTCCTCAATACTTACTCTCGACTTGAGAGACCTCCAGAAAGATCTACCCTCCTCAAATATAACATATCTTCTCACCACCACTCTCCACTATGATGGAATGTAAATCCAGTAGGCCTTTGAGACCTCTAAGTACCCAACTAGAATCCATTGTTGGGATGTGGGGTCTAGCTTTGTCCTCCTCTCTGAGGGGACATGAGAGTAAGTAAAGAAACCAAAAATCTCGATGTGCTCAACATCGGGCATCCTATCAGTGAAGGCCTCCTCGGGAGTCTTCTTCCCCAAAATCCTATGGGGACTCCTGTTCTACAAATAAACTGCAGCAACACTCACCTTGGCACAAAGGTATAAAGGAAAACTCTAATCATGCAGCACAGATCTTATTACACCTAAAATCACCCTTTTCTTCCTCTTGGTAACCCCATTCTGTTATGGGTTGTAAGGCATGGTCATCTGTCTTCTAATCCCTACATGGGTACAAAATTCTACAAACTCACTGGAGGCATACTTACCTCCATTGTCTGACCACAAGACCTTGATCCTCTTTCTTGTCTAGTTCTCCACAAGAGCTTTGAACTCTTGGAACCTCTTGAATACCTCACTCTTGGGATTTAGGAAATAGATCCATGCCTTCCTTGAGTGTTCATCTATGAATGTGAGATAGTACTCATAACCACTCAAGGATGCCCAAGACATGGGCCCACACACATCTGTGTGTTCTAAATCTAGTACCCCAGCTGACATGTTGTCACTGCTAAGAAAAGATGCCTTGGTAAACTTACCAAGTGCACACCCTATCCACACATCCTGATGCTTTGAGATAAATTGTGGCACTCCTGTCACAACCTATCTCATCCCTCCAAGATCCCCATGATGAAGGTGATCCATCCTCTGATGCCACAACTCACACAACTGACTATTGTTGGTGTTACTCACTGCCAAAGCATGCAGGGGATGAAAAATTAATTTGCATAGTTTCCAACCCTCTCTCCAATCACCTGCCATGAGGTGAGATGGGACCCCTTAGGGTGTATGAGGACCTCTTTACCTCAGAAGGAAACCTCAAGACCCCTATCCTAGAGGGTGGAAACTGATATCAAATTCTTATTCAACCTAGGGACGTAGAGAAAATCCTTGAATGAAAGAGGTGGCATACTCTCCCTCTAAAAAGTAATTGTGCCATGTTGAGCCACTATGAATATGGAATCGTCACCAAGAGCAATGTCCACCCTAACCTCTATATCTCTAAGGTCAGTGAAATTCTCTCTAAAACCAATCATGTGGCTCGAAGCCTCATTGTCTATGTACCAAATGCTAGGTATCATCTCAAATGTAGTGCAGAAAATAACAAAAGCACACTCCTTCTCAAATTGTGCCTGCAAATCTACCTCATTTGCTACATTTTTTGTACCACCCATCTTCTTCTTCCTATTGGGACACTGTCCAACATAGTGCCTCATCCTATTACAAGCAAAGCACTTCACTTTTCTCATATCCCTCTTCTGCCCACTGCCACTTTCTCACTGGGGCTTGGCCCCCATCTTGGGACCATGTCATGCACCCTTATCAACCTTCTTCTTTCCCTTTTTCCAAAGAGAAAGATCATCATCACCCTCATATATTCATTATTTTCATGAAGACCCAGAGTTGCATATCAACTCTTGTTGTATGAAGTTGTCCCAAAGTCTCTCCCAAGTCAGCATGACCTCCTAGGATACAATGCCTCATACAAATGAACCCCAAGGTTTGGTAAAATTTTTTAAGGTTTTCCTCAACATAAAGTTTGGATCCACAATCTCTCTGACTGCTACTAACTGATATTGAATCTGAGTGAATTTTCCAAGGTATGAAGTGACCGACTCTGTCTTGAGAATTCAAATTCTCCTGAGTTTTTCCTACATAACCATCTTTCGGTTCTTGTTTGGACTTTGGTAAATCTTGCACAATGATTCCCATATCTCAAATGCGTAGACTTTACCAGTAAAGTGGGGTATGAAGTGATCCCTCACTACATCACAAATAGTCCTCTTATCATTGATATTTTTCTTCCTGAAATATGCATCCAACAATGGAGATGGAGTAGGTGCAAGAGGAATCACCATGGGAGCTTGAACTATATCCCATAGTTCAAGATCCTCCAAGACAAAAATGATCTTGGTCTTCCAAGGAGACCAGTTTCTAGCTCCGACTAGCCTATCCTCTGCCCGCATATGGGATACTGACATACCTGACCACTGAAATCACATTAATGATACAACTACAAAAGAGCATTGCCTCACTCCTGTCAACACATGTGTGAAAAGAGGCAGTCAAACTACAACCTCACTCCTAACAAAACATGTGTTAAATGAGGTTGTCCAAATCAGCCTCACTCCTGTCAACATAGGTGTGAAAAGAGGTTGTCTACTAGGTCCACAACAGTCCTACAATTCATCCAACAAATCAGCCAACAAGTTGTCCAACAAAACTATCAACTAGTTGTCACAAAAATCTGCCAACAAGTTGTCAAGAAGCTGCCCACAAAATGCTCTAGAAATCAACAAGTGTTTTCCAACAAGGCTCTGATACCATGAAGAAAACCAAGGTACTATGATGCTGCTAAATCTGGTCTGTCTTTGACCATAATTTAGCTCTAAGTTTCAATCTCCAAACTGTCCTTTGTTGTTGTTTTAGGACAGCAAACAGTTATGCAACTTTTTTTCTTATAAATTTGATTGGTTAAGTGTTCTTTGAGGTTCCCTTGCAAGTGTTTTTGAACCAATGGTTATCACATGAAATATAGCTCAAAACAATTAAAACTCCTCTAGATATTTACAACACTATCAAGTTGATCTACACTCTAAGCATGCATGAAATGAACACAAGTGTTTTTTTTCAACATGACCCTGGATAACACCCCCCCCCCCTTCCCCCTCGGGCAAAAATAGTTTGGAATGGAAGTATATATAAGTGATGTCTAAATCATAGAGTAGAAAAAGTAAACTAGAACAATGGAACATGTATACATAGCAAGCTCCTCTCGAGTCATGCCAAAAGAACCAAGAAGATATGTGCCCAAGCTTAGTGCACCCTCTTCCCTTGTTTCCAAACTCACTTAAGTGATGTGCCCTTGACCCTTGTTGCTCCAAAGAATAATCCCTTGCACCACAATATTCTCTTGTGTGCTACCTCTCCAATGAGACAAAAAAATCAGCAATCTCCCAACACTAGCTAGTACCTTCTAAGTGTGCACCCTCCTCCAAGCAAATATGATCACCACAAATAAGTAAGGGTCCAAGCCTCCATAGTTCCTCCATGGATGGAGGCACCCAAGCATCCCTCAACCAATGCTTCCAACCTCATCCTCATGCTCCCTCTCAAACTCTCCAAGTGAACATAAGAGTGAATGAGCCTCCAAAGGTCCTATGTGCTCCTCTTAAACCTCCATAAGGAAACCTAGGATTTGGATGGATAGGATCTTCCCATGCCATCTCTAATCAAAGGTTGAGATTATCCCACAATAATCTCACTCACAAACCCACTTTGGGTTAATTTCCCTAAGTTCACTTTATGTCCCCTCATTCACCTACTTAGTGAATAATTAGTCACTTTTTCCTTAAGTGACAAAAATTCAACTTTTTGACTTAAGTGAAGTCAAAATTGAATTAGACATAAAGTACAAGGTACATTGTAATATCCCTAAGGACGAAACTAATTGTAAATGTAAATGCAAATGTACTTAAGCTGGTGAGTTGTTTGATATCATTTTGTATGCACATTTCATGGCATAGTGCGCGCATGTACTGCGCAGTGAAATGATGAAGTGTGCACATTCCAGGATACCGCACACAGCATCTTAAGTGCACGCTATTGTGAGGCCAGCGAACCTTTGTGTATATTTTGTGTTTTATAGGTTGGTGAGACAATTATTATAAGCTAGGATGCTTATGTTTTGATTAGGCCGGAGAGCCTAGATGTTAAAGGCCAGTGCGCCTATTTTTGTATATGTCTCATAATTAATATAAAATACATCGTTGTGTGCAGACCGACCATGATAAAAGAGATGGGGGACTAAACTCCACTAGTTAGGTAAAGGGAGGGGATAAGTTAAGGAAAGGGGCTAAGTTAGGGAGCTTAAGATGAAAAAGGAATATTATATTAATATTTCTTAAATCATAAAGTATGGATAATTATTTTATCCTAAGTTCTAAAGTTGGGGACAAGTGGGCCAAAGTAGCTCCCAACATGACAAGTGTCAAGTTGGGGACATGCATACATATTGTTGGGACTTAGTTCATTTTCCCATCTTTTCCCAGGATTCTTCCCATCACTCCTTCCATCATTCAATCATCTAGTCAATCATCCATCAGCATGCACACGCCATTGAGCTATCTTTCGTATCTTCATGATTGTACCTGAACCTGTATCCATAGCCATTTTGTATTGGTGTAGTTGATTAGCTTGGGAGTTGGACTGAAGAAGCGGGTTGTCAGGCTCGTGGGATATTGAAGAGGCAGGTTGTCATGCCCGTGAGAAATTCTCTGGGTGAGAGAATTTCTGGGAATTGATTTCCTGAAGGTGTTAAACAACAGCTACAGTGCTCTGAGACTTCATGTCCGGCATGTTGTTGAATCCTAGAAAGGAAGTGGGGAAACCGAAGGACTATTGAGCAGAGAAGGGGCACACTTCATGGGTGGGACAGGCATGTGGGGAATGAGGGACTGTAGGTTGTTAGTTTGAGTTGTCACCTGAGACAGAGTCTTTCCTATTGTCTACGAGCCTTTATCCTGGTTAGGAATCCCTTTACTCAGGTGGATTTTATTCCTAGCTCGGGGGTGACTCACTGTTGAGAGTGATGAATAGTGTGGTGACATTCTTACCAAGATAAGTGCCAATTGTGTGATAAATTTACATGTTGCATTGTTATTTACGTGCTTATTTTTATGGGTTATCATATGTGCGGTTATAACTGTGTTTATTTTTATGGGTATTTTTTGTATACGCTGCATGTATATGTTTATTGTTATTTCACTGTGAATCTGTGTTATTGGATAAATCTATAGGTGCAGACACTAACCGATCTCCCTAGATCCACCTGGATCTAGAACAAAGCAAGACAGAACATGACTCTTTCCCTAGATTTTGACTATTGAATTAAATAGGAGGCAAGAACTAAGAACATACCTTATTATCACTTCCTATGGTCTTTATTGCTCCCTCTTCGCTCTAGTGCTCTCGTGCATTCAAGACCAAGACAACACAAACCAACCAAAGTGAAGAAAGCACAATCTATTCAACAGTCAATCTATGTATATGATCAAGGAATTATACAATAAAGTGAAAATAGCTTTATGGGAAAGGGACATATTACTGTATCATATTGATGGAAAGTAAAGATTACAACCTGAGCCTTGATGTTGCAAACTTCCTTTCGATGGCCCTTGGCTCTGACACACACACTTGCTCACTTGCATGAAGAAGATCAAAACCCTTATGATATCCTTGCTGGTGTTTCCTAGCCTATTGTTCAAGCTTCAATCCTTCACACAATTCTTTCACTAATTCTCCAATGAATCTTGCTTAACCTTGCTTAACCTTTTCCATGAGAATTCCATCAATATATAGGAGAGAATGAATTAGTTACTTGGATAAGAATGATCCCAAAATATCAGGAAATCCAGTATTAAGATAACCATTCGAATGCCATCTCATCCTTCTAGAAGATTCCCTTCCAGAAGCTTTGAGAATTCATCTTTTTCCTTGCTTTAGAAAGAGTTCGCACCTTAGCAGTTCAACACAGTGTGAACTTCTCTCACCCTAGCTTAAGGCAGCTTGCGAGAATCATGCATTCTCGCAGGCAAATATACTAGCAGCCTGCGAACCTCCTTCAAAAATGATATTTATGGAAAGAGAAGAAAGTAACTTTTCTCAGGAGAAAGTTCTTATGAAGAGCATGAGTACACCATCATTAATACATCATCATGATGACCAAAATCATGGGTAACAATCTATGTATTTACAGATGTATTTGTATGTATGTGTTTTATATATAATGCTTCCGCAAGAGTTCTGCGTGTGTATAATTTAATTGCATGCAGTTCAAAAAAATTATGTGGCATAGCTCAGTTGGATGTTGGGTATGTTACAGTATGTTCCACAGAGAGAGCAGTAAGAGTTCTCTAAAGTATCGTGGCCCCGAATGGATGGTTGGAGACATTACAACATTGTATCAGAGCTTTAGTTTTCAACACTGAGCCTGGATGGGCCAAGAAAGTTGAGTTGAAGCAAAATGTCACAGAGGATTTATTTCGAAGTGGCCAAATTTCAGTTTGTAGAGCATCCATGGTAAAAAGTAACATCAACTGGGTGGAATTGGGGAAAAGCCACAATTTATGTTGTTAAATTCATGAGAAAATGGAGAAATTCGGCCAAGTGATGATATATTCTGGATTTAATATATATTCTAGCAAATTTGGATCTAGAATGGGTCGAATTTGAAGTCACAGTGAAGCCATGACAGTTGGAGCGAGTTTAGTGGTTAAAATTCTCAATTTGTGAATTGATTTTGGATAAATTTGTTCCATAAATGTCAACTTACAATGATTTGTTGTTGCTTAGGTTGAACTGGTGTTATCAGGGTGAAATTGAACAAATTTCATGGTTGCATAATGTCGATGGTAAATTGGGGAAAAAGTTAAGTCAAAAGCCCCAATTTCTACAGCGGAATTCACGAGGAATGGATGCGCATAAAAGTGAATGTACACAGGTGGGCGAACTAAAAATGCATGATACGCAGTGAAAATCTTGTGATAGGTAAAATTCGGCACTATGCGGCAAGATATTGACGTGCTGGTGCGCGCGCTAAATTTTTGTGGCGCGTGGAAAAATGTTAGTGTGTGGGTGTGCGCACTAAATTTCGGTGTCGCATGGAAAAATGGTTGTGTACAGGACCGTGCGATAAATTTAGCATTGTGCGGTGTGCACACACATAATAATGATGTGTGTGGTGTGCACAGTGATGGCAGAGCATAGAGGAGTTTGGTTGGTGCACGTGTAGTATGAGTATAAGTTTTCACGTGACAGTATAGTAAATGATGCACACAGACTATAGGTGCGCAGTGGGGCGTACTAAAATTTGGCATGGTGCAATGCGTGTGGAATATCAGCACACGGTACAAAAACTATGCATGGTAGATATTGGCGCACGACACAAAAGTAGTGCGCAATTATTGGTACAACAAAGAAGTGATGCACAGTGGTTATAGGTGTGTGAAGCACGATTTAACTTGTGATGTTGATGCACATGGTAAATATGGGTGTACAAGTTGAAATATGTGTGCATGAAGTCATTTGAAGGGTGAACAACAACAGAAAACCATCGATTTTCTGCGACATATTATACCATTTGAACGTTATCTTTTTGTAGCGCGTTTTTGAGACCCTTAAGAGCGTTTTTAGTAACTCAAAAACCACGAGACAGAGGTGTAACTTTGGTGCACTATGTCTCTTTAGCTCAAATAAAAGAGCTCAGAGAGAGCTTTCAAATGGTGTAAATTGTTCATCAAACAGATCTTTTATGAGAACGTTACAGCAATAATAGTTGAGGGTAAATTTTAAGACCCGTCTAACTTCAAAGAGCCATAACTTTCTACTCAGGAATCAGAGGTGCAGGAGCAGTCAATGGAAATATATTGAACCATAGAAGATGTTACAAGAGTTGAATTAAATTTATGGGCATGTTAAAAGTGTTTAATATGGAAAATAAGATACTTGTAGCATATCAGTTACAATATGGTATTTTGGCCTACAACTTCAGCACGCTGTAACTAGCAACCCATAACCTAGAAAGAGATGAAAATTGGACAGAGTGTCCATAATATGTATATAAGGAAACCAAATTGAGATCCTACAAAAAAAAATCCAAAGGAGTAGGTGAAAAAATGCATAATTACAGTGCAGAGTTGCACCAAGTTGAAAAATGAGCAAAAACATTAATGGGCAAATTTCTAATAACCATAACTTTCTTCTCAAGACTCGGAATTGAGCGTGGGAGAAGGCATTGGAAAGGTGTTGGAAAGTGGAATATAATTATCCACCCAGAAAATTGATTTGGGCATTCAATTTTTCAGGAAATCAGAAGAAATAATTATAATATGTATTATTGAACCAGAATGGTTCATATTTTCATGAATTTGTTGAAACAGTTAGCCTGACAAAGTTTTGTTGGCTACACATTTTATAGAGTTAAAAAAAATTAGATCATTTCAAGATCAGCATAGATTCTAGAGTAATGGAAGAGGCACAAGGGACTTACAGTCAGGAGGATGAGATTAGAGGGATGGATGTCCATTTGGGCATTGAAGGAACAAACTCCAACGGACATAGAGATGAAAGGAATGAAAACATGAATATGGCAGAGACCATTAAAATTTTACAAAAGGATGTCCAAATACATAAAGCTGATAATGAAAGGATTATGAAAGCCAAGGAGTAGCAGGATGATTTCAACATGAATTTATTGCAAAGCTTGAACAAAATAGAAAAGAAATTGGACAAGGAGAGTGGCTCAAGAAAATCTAGAAGTCCCAGGCCTTCTGATGAGAAATGAAGAGCCAGAAGTGCTAGCAGACATCACCACCACTCCCCGAGGCATTCCAATAAGATATCACATAGCATCTCAATTCCATCCCCTTTCAAGAAGCACAAGAGGTCTGGGGTGGATGAGCTACGAGGAGAAATGAACAAAATCAAACCTCCTACATTTGATGGTGAGCACAATAAGGATGAAGATGCAGAGACATGGTTGTTGGGAATGAGAAAGTATTTTCAATTGCATAATTATTCTTCTCATTCAGAAGGTAGAATTTCCATCTACCAACTCAATGGAAAGGCATCCATGTGGTGGGATCAGCTTGTGCAGGTGCGTCACATTAAAGAGAAAAGTGTTACTTGGAGGTAATTCAAGAAGTATTTTGAGAATAAATACTTGACTAAGAGATACTATGACAAGAAAATTAAAGAGTTCTTTGAAATCAAGCTTGGGAGCATGAACATTGATGAATATGAGAGAAGGTTTCTAGAACTATTGAAGTATGTATCTTTCATCAATGATGAGCTAGTTAAGATTCAGAGGTATTTGAGTGGATTTCCATCCCTCATCAGTGAAAAAATACAATATGATGATCCCAAGACATTGGAGGAGACCATAAGGTGAGATAAGTGCCTATATGATCAACAAAAATCAAGGCCAACTTTCCAAAAATCTTGGGAATACAAAAAGAAATTCAATATGGATCAAAGGAAGAAGGGGTCTAAGCCACCATTCTTCAAAATAATCCTCAGGGACAGCAAAATCCTAGAGAGCCCAGAACGATTGAATCAGGGGGTCAAAGGCCAAGGAAGCCACCTATTCAATGTTGGGGTTGTAAAGGGGATCATATGTTCAGAGATTTTTCTCACAGAGGTGAAAAAGGGAGGACTGTTCACAATGTACAACAAGATGAAACAGTGGAGGACATGGGAAAAAATGTACGAAGGATCTATGCAGCCCTGGAAAACAAGCAAGAAGAGTATTAGTCACATATGATTAAAGTGGAAGGTATGATCAACAACCAAACCATTGCTATTTTAATTGATTCAGGAGCTAGTCATAGTTATATAGATCCTAATATGGTGGAAAGTTTTCATTTCCAAGAAGAAAGCATGGGAAATCTTGGTTGTTGCAGTTGGCTACAGGATCCAAAAGAAAAGTTAATGAGATGATCAAGTCATGTCTTATGGACATGAATGGACTAAACACCAGGGAATATTTGAACATCTTGCCTTTAGGTTCCTATGACTGTCTAATTGGGATGGATTGGTTGGACCAGCATCATGTTATCCTAGACTGTCATAACAAGGCATTTACTTGATTGGATGAGGAAGGGAACCTAAGGAGAGTGCAGGGAATTCCCAGGGTAGTAACCATTAGTGAAATTTCAGCATTACAGCTGAAGAAATGTTACAGAAAAGGGTGTCAAATATTTGTAGGAAATATGGAAGAGACACCTAAAGACAAGGTGCCAAAATTGGAAGATTATGCAATCTTGGAAAATTTTGAAGATGTATTCAAGGAGGTACCAAGACTACCCCCAAAGAGAGATATTGATTTCTCTATAAATTTAATCCCTGGAGCATCTCCAGTGTCAAAGACTCCTTACAGAATGAGTACACCAGAACTGAAGGAGTTGCAAATGCAACTTGAAGAGCTTCTGAAGAAGGGGTATATATGCCCAAGTGTGTCACCTTAGGGTGCCCCAGTCTTGTTTGTGAAGAAGAAATATGGAACATTAAGATTGTGCATTGATTTCAGACAGTTGAATAAAGTGACTGTTAAGAACAAGTATCCTCTTCCAAGGATTGATGATCTTTTTGATCAATTGAAGGATGCAAAGATATTTTCAAAGATAGATCTCAGGTCAAGATACCATAAGGTAAGGATTAAAGAGGAATATATCAGCAAGACCACCTTCGTGACAAGGTATGGTCATTATGAGTTCACAGTGGTGCCATTTGGGTTGTCAAATGCACCAGTTGTTTTCATGTGCTTAATGAATGGTGTTTTCCGAGAATATTTAGACAAGTTTGTCATTGTATTTTTGGATGACATTCTTGTATATTCCAAGTCAAAAGAAGAGCATGATCATCATTTGAGGATGGTGTTGCAAGTGTTAAGGGAGCATCAATTGTATGCCAAATTGAGCAAGTGCTCATTTTATCAAAAGAAAAATCAATATTTGGGGCATATCATTTCAAAGGATGGGATAGCAGTCGATCCTGAGAAGATAGAATCCATTAGAGAATGGTCAGCGCCAAAGAATTTTGTTGAGGACAAATCATTCATGGGCCTAGAAAGCTACTACAGGGGATTTATTGAAGGATTCTCAAAGATTGCACACCCAATCACTTCCTTGCAAAGAAAGGGTGTGAAGTTTCAGTGAACATTGGATTGTGAAAAGAGTTTCCAACACTTGAAACAATTATTAACAAGTGCTCCAATACTAAGGATTGCAGACCCAAATGAAGACTTCATTATATGCACAAATGCATGTAAGGAGGGACTTGGTGGAGTCCTCAGTAAAAATGGATTTGTTAAATGTTATGAATCAAGAAAGTTAAAGGAGCATGAAAGACACTATGCCACTCATGATTTGGAGTTGGAAGCCATAGTGCATGCATTGAGGAAATGGAGACACTACCTCATGGGGAAAAGGTTTGAGCTAAGAACAGACCATAATGGTCTGAAATATTTATTTGATCAGCCAACTCTAAATGTTAGGCAAACCATATGGTTAGCATTTCTAAGTGAATATGACTTTGATATAAAGCATATCAAGGGAAAAGAGAACAAAGTGGTTGATGCACTCAGTAGAAGAGTACATGAATTACATGCTACAGCCATTAGCATGTACCAATCAGATTTGAAAGACAGAATTATATAGGTTGTCGAATTAGATTTGCATTACAAGGATTTATTGGCAAAATTACAGCAAGGTAATTTGCAGTAGAAAATTGAGGAATACAAGCTAGATAATGATGAAATTATCATGTACAAGGGCAGAATTTATGTACCAAATTCTCAGGAATTGAAAAACATGATATTGAGAGAAATCCATGATGTGCCTTATGTTGGGCACCCAGGATATCAGAAAACTATTGCAGTTGTCAAGAGCCAAAATTATTGGCCAGGCATGAAGAAAGACGTTGTTGATTTCATTGTCAGATGTTTGGAATGTCAAAAGTAAAGGCTGAGTATAGACACCAAGTTGGTTTGCTACAGCCATTACCCATTCCTGAGTGGAAATGGGAAGTTGTAACAATGGATTTCATCACCAAACTTCCCAAAACAAACAAGCAACATGATTCTATCATGGTATTGGTGGATAAGCTTACTAAAGTTACCCATTTTGTTCCAGTTAAGCTCACTCACAATGAATCCAACATCGTTGATGTTTATATGAAGGAAATTGCTAGATTACATGGAATACCCAAGACAATTGTGTATGACAAAGATCCAAAATTTACCTCAAAATTTTGGAAGGGATTATTTAATGAATTTGGAACAAACTTGAATTTTAGTACAGCTTATCATCCAGAATCATATGGACAAACAGAGAGGGTAAATCAAGTGATTGAAGATATGTTGAGGATCTATGTGATGGATAAACCATCAAAATGGGAAGACTACCTACACTTGGTAGAGTTTGCTTATAACAATGGGTACCAAAAATCTCTAAAGATGAGCCCATTTGAGGCACTTTATAGCAGAAAGTGCAACACACCAATAAGTTGGGATAACCCAACAGACAGAGCAGTGGTTGGGCCAGATTTTCTCAGGGAAATGGAGAAAATGATTAAAATAAAACAAATTTTAAAGGTTGCCCAAGACAGGCAGAAAATCTATGTTGATAAGGGCAGAAGTCATAGGGAATTTAAAGTGGGTGATCATGTATTTTTGAAAGTAAAAGCCAACAGAAGTTCCCTGAAGTTGGGAAATTGTTCAAAGTTGGTAGCTCGCTATTGTGGGTCGTTTGAAATCCTAGAGAGGATTGGTCCAGTATCTTATATGATTGGATTTCCTGCATCTATGTCTATTCATAATGTATTCCATGTATCTTTTCTCAAGAAATATATACCTGATGCTAATCATGTTATTGAATGGAATGTGATTCAGGTGGAGCAAGAAGGCGCTTTTCAAGTGCATCTGGTACGGATTCTGGACCAGAAAATCAAACATCTCTGGAATCGATCCATAAGGCTTGTAAAGGTCCAATGGACCTGCTACAGTCCTGAGGACACTACTTGGGAGCATCAGGATGCAATGCAGGTAGAATACCCACATATTTTTTAGGATTTTTGAAATTTTGTTGTATATGGCTACATGATGCACTGAGGACAGTGCATAAATAAGGGGAGGGGGTTGTAATATCCCTAAGGCCGAACCCAATTGTAAATGTAAATGTAAATGTACTTAAGTTGGTGAGTTGTTTGATATAATTTTGTATGCACATTTCATGGCATAGTGTGTGCATGTATTGCGCAGTGAAATGATGAAGTGTGCACATTCCAAGATACCGTGTGCAGCATCTTAAGTGCACACGATTGTGAGGCCAGCGAACCTTTATGTATATGTTTCATTTTATAGGCTGGTGATCCAGTTATTATAAGCTAGGATGCTTATGTTTTGATTAGGCCAGAGAGCCTAGATGTTAAAGGCCAGTGCACCTATTTTTGTATATGTCTCATAATTAATATAAAATACATCGTTGCACGCAGACTGGCCACGATAAAAGAGATGGGGGACCAAACTCCAATAGTTATGGAAAGGGAGGGGCTAAGTTAAGGAAAGGGGATAGGCTAGGGAGCTTAAGCCAAAAAAGGAATATTATATTAATATTTCTTAAATCATAAAGTATGGATAATTATTTTATTCTATGTTCTAAAGTTGGGGACAAGTGGGCCAAAGTAGCTCCCAACATGACAAGTGTCAAGTTGGGGACATGCATACATATTGTTGGGACTTAGTTCATTTTCCCATCTTTTTCTAGGATTCTTCCCATCACTCCTTCCATCATTCATTCATCCAGTCAATCATCCATGAGCATGCACACACCATTGAGCTATCTTTCGTATCGTCATGACTATACCTGAACCTGTATCCATAGCCATTTTGTATTGGTGTAGCTGGTTATCTTGGGAGTTGGACTGAAGAAGCGAGTTGTCGGGTCGTTGGGATATTAAAGAGGCAGATTTTCGGGCCCGTGATCAATTCTTTGGGTGAGAGAATTGATGAGAATTGATTTCCTGAAGGTGCTAAACTACAGCTACAGTGATCTGAGACTTCCTGTCTGGCCTGTTGTTGAAGCCCGGAAAGGAAGTGGGGCAGCCGAAGGACTGTTGAGTAGAGAAGGAGAACTCTTCCTGGGTGGGGCAGGCATGTGGGGAATGAGGGGTTGTAGGTTGTTAGTTTGAGTTGGCACCTGAGACAGAGTCTTTCTTGTTGTCTATGAGCCTTTACCTGGTTAGGAATCCCTTTACCTAGGTGGAGTTTAGTCCCAGCTCGTGGGTGACTCACTGTTGGGAGTGATGAACAGTGTGGTCTAAGGCTAGGAGGTTCGTGGAAGTTCTGCACACAATTGGTGACAATCTACAAGATAAGTGCCAATTGTGTGATAAATTTACATGCTACATTGTTATTTACGTGCTTATTTTTATGGGTTATCATATGTGTGGTTATAACTGTGTTTATTTTTATGGGTATTTTCTATATACACTGCATGTATATGTTTATTGTTATTGTAGATTTTAACCTTGTACAATATCTACTGTAAATAGATATTCAGAAAAGAACAGAAAAGACACAATGGCAAATACAAACATTACACAGATATTTTTCCCCTGGAAACCCAAACTGGGAAAACCAGCATATTCTATATTCATTCATTATGTTACAATGTTTACAATACAAAATACATATAAGAGCCAGTGGCATCCAAAACCCTAACCCAATGACCTAGATTAGTCCAAAACCCTAATTCCTTAACCAGAAATAGAAAACCATCGGCAGAGAAACCATGTGCCAAAAAACCACCTAAATATAATGCGGTCCCAAAAAATGTGGTCCCGAAAAATGTAGTCCCGATCCGGAAAAAAAAAATTGGGGACGTTGCACCCCTCCTCTTACCCTCATACAAGCCTGGTGCATATGCTCTGACACTACTACACATGAAAAGAATATAACACATACCCAACATTGATTTCAGTGTGAATCCATGTATTTACAAATGAATTTGTATGTATGCATTTTATATATAATGCTTCTGCAAGAGTTCTGTGTGTGTATAATTTAATTGCATGCAATTCAAAAAATTTATGTGGCATAGCTTAGTTGGATGTTGGGTATCTTACAGTATGTTTCGCAGAGAGAGAAGTAAGAGTTCTCTGGCATAGCATGGCCCGGCATGGATGGTCGGGGACGTTACATACATAGTCCCAATGTATTACCCACTTGTGGTTAGAGACCCAAAACCCCAAGGGGGCCACTTCCCAAGGTACCCAAATATCAACATAGATATCAGTATTCCTTATGGGATTACATACCTGCCATATCCAAGACCATTTCACCTACAATTTTCTTAATTTTCATGCAGCCAAAAAAATTGTTAGCATATCATAACAATGTTCAGTTATTAATTTCTCAAATTGGTTTATATAGGAAAATAAATATTCCCACACATGAGATTTTTTTCATTATTTTTGGCTCTTGCAACTGTATATATTAGTCTTCCTTATGGGCTTACATCATTTCCATATCCAATACCACTCTACCTGCAATTTCTCAACTTTCTTGCAGCCAAACAAGATTGTTAGCTCTCATGCACATTTTCAGTAATTTGTGAAATGATCTAAAAATTGTAATTTACCAACAATTCAATCATTTCCAACCATTTTTAACATTTAAAATGGAGTTCAACCATTCATAATATTATCTAGAAACATTCATACATTGTACATGCATTATTGGCACACCCAACTTTTCATAATGCAATCAAACTTTACTAATAAATAAAGCCAATGTGCCAATAATCATGGCCACATATACATAATGCATCCTTGCATTGAATTTGGAATGCCACCATATGAGTTGGAGCGTATGGCCCACGCCTCAATACATCATCCAAACTCTTCCCCATAACCCATCCGATCATTTGGATACCTTCCACTTCAACCCTTACATAAAACTAGGAACATCCGCATCCCTTAGTGTTATTTAGTGTAGGAAAAAAGGTTGTAGTCCAAACATTGGTTATATAGGGGAAAACCATTATGAACTTGAATGGCACTATTTCCATATCTAATCTTATCATTTCCTCACACATGATCATCTCTAATGACATTCATTGCTACGGCATGATTAATGTCTCATAACTTAACTGGGTTATGATCTCATAACCGACATAACACAATATGAAATTAAATTTCTCATGAATGCATTCAAACAACAAATAATATTTTCATACTCAAGGCCTCCTTCCCTTTACAACAATTCAAATACTAAGAAATTAACTAAGGGAATTCTTACCTCAATTCCCTTATGCATTTATGCATCATAAGCAACCCCAAATGCATACATGCATGGTTGTTATCAATTTACTTGATGCTACCTGATCGATTGGTACTTTGTAGAAACCCACAGGCTCCCTTCACCAACCTCTTGATCAGCATTCCCACTCTTATCACCTAATGTTGTAAGGAGGATTTTTTCCTAGTGAATGCCCCCTTTGGCAGAAAAAAATGACAAAAGCGGATCGAAAACCCACTTGTCCTAAGTTTCGTGAGCAGGTGTGTATGATTAAAAATGGGCGTAGATCTGGACGGCCATGATCCACGTGCCCAGATCTACATATGAGGTCCAATTCCGGACCCCCCCTATCAATCTGCCTTTAACATAGGGGGGGGAGGGGGTCTAATATGGTGTCGCACAAGTTTGAACGGATGGGATTAAAGCGCTCAGATCTATGGCTGAGGTCCAATTCCGGACTCCCCTTGCTCTACTGCCTTTAACGTAGGTGGGGGGGGTCCAGAATTAACTGGTTCTCGTGCAAGCCCCTCACTATCCTGACACCTACCTCCCAAGCCCACCCGCCAATCCTATCTTTCCATATATCCCCCACTCATCGTCTTCCCGACCTATCACTGTCTCGAAATCGCTCATCATCCTCTCACCTCCTGTCGTGTGTCTTCAACTCCCAGTCATCGCCTCCCTAACTAATTGTCTTCACTCTCCCTTCACCATCACATCCTCCTTCCTCTCCAAGTCAGCACCATACACATGTCCTCTACCTTTCCACGTGTTGTGTCCTCTTTTATTTCGTCCCTCTTTCTCCTGACACTTGTACCCCCATGTCTCCTGACACTTGTAGCCCCATGTCTTTGTCACCTATTACCTCCACCTCAACGTCCACAGGTCCTACCACTCATCCACCTGATCTCTTTCCATCCGTTGCGCCTTTCCACATGGCCTCCCCTCCCTTCA
>ML790875.1:242454-258181 GCA_009831015.1 Picea engelmannii | reverse complement strand
TTAAACCATTTTGTGTCATGTGCCCCATGTTATCCTCATCCACGTCAGTGAACAGGGCCTCTTCGTAGCTTCCCAGCAAAGCAACAGCATCCAAAGGGAGGTTGCCATGTCCTACAGGAGCAGAGTTGACCAGAGTCTTTTCAAATCCTGAGAATCAGTTAATGCAAATGTGGAAGGTGGGTGAGACATTGTCTCCTCCCTTAAATGGAAAGCTGGGAAAAGACAAGCGCAAAGGTGACTGTCGGTCCTTTCTGACAAAGATCGCATCCATCAGAAGACTGCATGGGAAATCTGCCCAATGTCTACATGCGCAGCCTGATAGAGAAGCTCCTCAACATCAAGCATTGATCTCCCAAGATGATGGTGTTTTAGGGAGTCCGACCAGTTCCAAGTTTATGTAGGAATTTTTTCCATTTTTGTATCTATAGATGGTAGAGCTAGGCTCTCGACTGTAAATTTCACTGAACTCTGGTACTCTGGTTATGTATCTCAATTTGAGACTATTAAATCAATGGAAGTCAACTTCTCTTTTCCTTTTATTTATCTGTCAAGTGGTTTTAACACTCGAAATTGGAGGATCCAGTCGAGGGTGAGATGTTGTAGGATGGTTTGATCTCTGTAACATTTTCACCAGTTCCAAGCAGTCCCCTGTTCTTTCTATTTCCCTTCTTGCATTGAATGATTTGGAATTGGAGGATCCGGTCGAATGGTTATGGCTACATAGTATGATGGAGTTTTGATCAGTGTGTAGTTGCAACTGTGTCATTTAGGCACATTTCAGTGTCTTATTTTTCTTCTCCAAGTTGTTGGAAGGCCTGATGCCTAGAGCATTTTCCTCCTCTGTTCCTCTAGACCTTCCTTCTACTCTCACTTTAACTCAAATTCCTGACTGAAGTTAGTTGTGGCCCTCACTTCCCTATGCATTTCTGGCCTAGTTTTCTGAGTTGAACGATATTGTTCTGAGTTTACTCCCATCTAATCACCCCTTAAATCAAATTGTGACATATAAATTGATGGGTATCATGCTTACTCCTGCTGCAATCCAGGAGTGCCTCTTGGTGCTAACATTTCTGGCGTCGTTGCAAGGGATGAAGTTGAATATTTTCCCCAGGATTGAACGGCATTGAGCCTCTAATTCCAAAGGTGCATCAGGTATCAGAGCCATCCAATATTGCTACTATGCACCTCGCAACTCCATTGTGATGACTCCACTAAGGCAGATCTTTTGTTTCAATTATGCATTCCCAAGGTAGACACACGCGGTCTCATCCATAGCTACCTCTAGCTACACCTGAAGCTGACCCAAAGAAGATTATCAGAAAGGAAAAGGCCTCTCGACAAGGAGATTTTATTGTTGAACCAGGTGCTTCTGATAATCCCCCATCTTCTTCTGTAGAAACTCATTTTTCTGCTCCTCACACCCTTGTCATACCTACTGCTGGAGTTTCCAAAAATTTAAACTTCAAGAGTGTTCCTGTTGAGTTTTCCCCTCCTGGTCTAGTGTTGGAGGGATAAATCCTTGTCACTTCTTTCTCCCCTAAATTTGTTCCTTGGTCTAGACCCAAGACCACGGAAAATTTTCCCACTCTGATCTTTATCACCCCTCCTCCTATTCCTGTTGCTACTACTACGGAGAGAGAAGCCTCTGTTGACTCAAGCCCTATAGCCTTTCTCTGAATCATATGTTGTTTCCTTTCCCTCCTGCAAGCTATGTTCCAATTTCCCCTGTCTGAACACCTTCTCCTCCTAGTTTTCCTCCACCTAATAACCTTATGGCAGGTGCTAACCCCCCTGTAAACAGAATTGATTCCATAGTGACTGCGAGGT
The DNA here is from genome assembly GCA_009831015.1 of Picea engelmannii. Taxonomy (NCBI): domain Eukaryota; kingdom Viridiplantae; phylum Streptophyta; class Pinopsida; order Pinales; family Pinaceae; genus Picea; species Picea engelmannii. The sequence goes on along the minus strand of ML790875.1, from coordinate 256,354 downwards.
ATTCCCCTCTAGTTCTACCCCAACCCTTGAATGCTCTCCCTGCTGGAGATTATCTCAAATACATGCCTAAGTTCACTGGAGAGGAAGACATAACTTTTGAAGAGCACCTTGTTGCCTTCTACAGTTATGCAAACAACCTGAACATTGAAAATGAAGATGTTTGAATGAGAGATTTTGTCTAGAGCCTTGATGGGGAGGTTAGGAAATGGTTCAGGGGACTAACCCCTGGATCTATTGTTGGAATTGAAGCTCTAGATAATGCGTTCTTAATACAGTGGGGAGATAAAAAAGATTTCATGTATTACATGACAAAGTTTGGGTCCTTAAAAAAAATGAAGGAGAGTCTATCTCTGACTTCTCCAAAAGATTCAATAATATGTACAATAAGATCCTGGCTGAGATAAAACCCTTATAAGTCTCTGCAAAAATTACTTATGCTAGTGCTTTTGACCCTAATTTTTGCCTCATGCTCAGAGAAAGAAGAGATACTTCCTTGGCTAACTTGCAAGATGCAAATCTGGAAGTAGAATCCAATGTGTTGGCAGTTAACAGGCTCAAAAGCAAGTCTGACAGAGATAGAGGGAAAGGAAAGTCTGAGGCCTCAATTGATGGTTCTTCTATAGCTCACCCCCAAGTGGATGAATTGACCAAGATGGTGAAGTCCTTAACTGCAGAAATGGAGAAGATGAAATTTGAAGGGAAGCAAACATACAGAAATTCCCAAAACATTAATAATAGAGGAAACTTCAGGAGGCCAAATAACAATGTTCCTCAGATGATTCCAAGGGAGCAGAGGAACAGAGACAGAGATGATCAGAGAATTCAAACCCCTCTCCAAAATAACCTTGGTGTTGATGAAGAAGGAGAGGAGATAGATGAGTTTGATCCTGAAATCCATTGTTTTGGAGACAACTCCTCTTTCCCCCATTTGACTCAATCTACATATGAAAAATCCCTTATGAATAGTCAAATCAATGAGCTAAGGGGGAGAAATCCAATAGCAGCAATCCCAATAAATATAACCTCAGATCAAAGAAGAAATAAGAGAAGTGTGATTAGCCTCTCATAGCAGAGAAACATGTTAAACAAGCAGCAAATATCACCAAAGAAAAGAAAGCTCAGAGCCTCTCGCCAACAGCCAAAGATCATGTCTCAGAGGTAAGGTAAATTCAAAATCCTCCTCCCTCCTTTAGCTTTGAATGTGAAATTCAAAAAATCAAAATTCTTGTTCCCATTTCAGAGTTGGTTAAACATGGAGATTTCAAAAGATCCCTTTCTAGACTTTTGCAACCCGAGCCATCTTACCATTCCACAAACTCAGTAAATATCCAAGATGAAAAGCCAGCAATCATCCTAGGTCCCATGATAGAGGAAAGAGATGATTCATCCCCTCCCTTCTACACATCCTTGAACATACATGACAAGGTGTTGCATAATTGTCTGATGGATTCTGGGGCATCTCATAACCTCATGCCCAAAACTGTCATGGAAGAGCTCAGGCTGGAAGTTACAAAGGCCTATCATGATTTGTAATCTTTTGATTCTAGGAGAGTGCAATGCCTTAGAGTCATCAAATATTTGGTGGTAACCTTGTTTCAGCTGCCCATGAAGAGTGTGGTCATGGACATTGTGGTAGATGATGTTCCTCCCAAGTTTGGCATGCTATTGTCAAGATCATGGATAATAAATCTTGGAGGATCATTACAGATGGACCTCATATATGTCACCATTCCAATCTTTGGAGGGGAACACAGAAGATTGTACAGAGAGGCTCGATTGGCCTACATCGTCAGTGATGAAGCAGACCCCACAAATCATCCCATCTTTTCCCTTGACACTGATTTGGGATCCATCTTGTTGCATTTGACCAACACCCCTGAGCCTCCTCTTCAACTCAGAAAGCATCCAATTGGCTCCCAGGAGGATTCTCCTTCAACTACTTCTGTGTGGAAAATGTTCTTTGATGGGGCTTCCTTTAAAGATGTTGTTGGAGCTGGAATATTTTTATTTTCCCCTGCTCAGGAAACCATGTCTCTGTCATACAAATTAGAATTTGAAGTTACCAACAATGTGGAAAAGTATGAATCTCTTGTGTTAGGTTTGAGGGCTACAAAGGACATGGGAATTAAAAAAATATTAGTGTTTGGCGATGCTGAGTTGATCACCCAGCAGGTCAAAAATAGCTATCAGGCCAAACACCCTTGGCTCAGGAGATATAGGAATGAAATATGGGACCTCATTGACAGTTTCTTCTTGGCTTTTAATATTTCAATCACCCCTAGAGAGGAGAATACAGTAGTTGATTCTTTGGTTGTTTCAGCAAGCAATTTTAGAGTTCCTCTGCTACCCAAACTCAGATGTGATATAGAAGTAAAATACAGGCCCTCCATACCTGACAATTTCAAGAATTGGAAGGTTTTTGAGGATGATCTTGAGATCAAGAGTTTCCTAGAGACTGTTGAAGAATTTTCAGCACAGCACATTGATCAAGATTCTGCGTCATAAGAAGACTCTCACGCAGATACTTTTCTCAAAAAAATTGTTGATCATCATATTGTTTAGTTTCCCAACAATCATATTCCCAAGGGGATGGTTCCTTTGGAAAGGTTATTTGACAGAAATGATGTGGCAGTAAAGGGAAACAATCTGAGGGATGATGTCGATGTAGTTAAGTGCAATACTAGCACAGAAAGGGATCCCAAGTTTATCAAGCTATATAGCAGCCTATCAAAGGAGTAGAGGGAAGAATACACTAAGCTATTGAAAGAATTTGTTGATGTGTTTGCCTAGACCTATGAAGACCTCGGGACATATGACACAGTTCTCATTGAGCATAAGATCCCATTGAAAGAGGAGGCCAATCCATTCAAGCAGAAACTAAGACAGATTAATCATATGTTGTTGCCTGTCATGGAAAGGGAGGTAAAGAAATTGTTGGATGCCAAAATCATTGTCCCTTTGAGATATTCTGAATGGGTGGCCAACCTGGTCCCAGTAAGGAAGAAGAGTGGAGAGATCATAATCTGTGTTGATTTTAGAAATCTAAACAGGATCTCAAAGAAGGACAGTTACCCTTTACCAAAGATGGAACACATATTGCAGAGGGTAATAGAGGCATCCAGAATCTCAATGATCGATGGCTTTTCTGGCTACAATAAGATCTTGGTTATGCCTGAAGATAGGGATAAAATAGCATTCAAAACTCCTTGGGGCACAATCATATATGCCAAAATACCCTTTGGATTGATGAATGCAGGGGCAACGTTTCAGGGAGCCATGGACATAGCCTTCATTGGGGAGAAAGATCAGTTCATGGTGATTTATATGGATGACATCACAGTCTTCTCTAGATCTGACAAGGAGCGTTGTTGTCACTTAAGGAAGGTTTTCTTGAAATACAGAAGGTTTGGCCCCTCCTTAAACCCCAAGAAGTCTCTATTTTCCATGAAGGAGGGAAAATTATTGGGCCATATAGTATCAGCAAAGGGAGTGAGAAATGATCCCAGCAGGGTGGAGGCAATTCAGACCTTACCACTTCCCAAGTCCAGAAAAGAAATCCAGATTTTTTTAGGAAAGATTAACTTTTTGAGGAGGTTTGTCTCAAATTTTGTTGAGTTTGTGAAGCACACACAGCCATGCTCAGAAAGGGAAATGAGGTAAAATGGACTGCTGAACCCAGGGAATCCTTTGTTCAAATAAAAAGGGCATTGATTGAGGCACCTGTGCTCATCAGTCCTAATTATTCCAAGGATTTTTTGAGTTTTTCTTTTGCTTATTTTGACACAGTAGCGGCATTTTTATTACAGAAAAATGAGGAAGGATGAGAGAAGCCCATTTCCTTCTTCAGTAAGGCATTAAGAGATGCAGAAGTCAGGTATGAAATCATGGAGAAACAGACTTATGCCTTGGTGAAGGCTCTCAAAGTTTTCAAAGTCTATGTCTTTCACTCAAAGTTGATTGCATATGTTCCTTCAGTCTCTGTGAATGACATTCTCATACAGCTTGACATAGATGGGAGAAGGGGTAAATGGATTGCCAAGATACTTGAATTTGATCTGGAGATTAAGCCCACCGAGTTGGTTAAAGGGCAAGGTTTAGCCAAGTTGTTGGTTGAATCCAATTGAATAGCCTTGGAGGTTAACTTCATCAATGATTGCTTAGAAAATCAACAGGTTGAATTTTCTAATGGCAATCCTCAATACAGTCCTACACTAGTAGAGTGCACTTGGTATAGAGATATTATATATTTTTTGCTAGAATTAAATCCCCCTAATGAAATGGGGAAGAGTAAGGCAAGAGATTTAAAGCTCAAAGAAGTCAAATATTTCCTTATTGACCAAGTCTTGTATTGGAGAGACCCTCTAGGGGTGTTTCTGAGGTGTCTGAACCCACAGGAGGCCCAAAAAGTGACGTTTGATTTCCATAGCAGCCTATGTGGGGGACACCATTTCTTAAATACCACAGCCCACAAAATTCTCAGGGTTGGGTACTACTGGCCCACCTTATTCATTGATGTCTGCAGAGAGGTCAGATCCTGCATCAAATGCCAAAGATTCTCAGGAAAGCAGCAACTCAAATCTTTGCCACTAAACTATGTAGTAGTGGCAGCACCCTTTCAACAATGGGGGTTGGACTTCATTGGAGAGATTCATCCTGCTTCAAGTAGTCAACACAGGTGGATCTTAACTGCAATGGATTATTTCACCAAATGGATAGAGGCTATCCCCACCATGAGTGCTTCTCATAAAGTAATCATTGGATTCCTGGAAGACATCATAGCAAGGTTTGGCTACCCCAGCAAAATTTTCACTGATAATGCTGCCTCTTTCAGTTCTGAGCATCTAGTTAAGTTCTATGAGTAGTTTGAGATTTCCCCGATTCATTCCACCCCCTATTATCCTCAAGGAAATGGACCGACAGAGTCTTCCAATAAAATCTTGATAAATCTCATTAAAACATTGTTGGAAGATAATAAGAAGGCATGGGATTCAAAGCTCAAATTCACTCTGTGGGTTGATCGAGTGACAACCAAGAGGTCTTTAGGCACCTCCCCTTTCCAGCTTATTTATGGGACAGAATTTGTGTTTCCCACTCAGTTGGCGCTACCTGTAGCCAAATTCTTTGAAGATTATGAAGGGGAGCCAAACCATATGATTAGAAGAATTTATCAACTAATGGAAGTGCAGTAGACTAGAGAGTAGGTAATGGTCAGAGCTCACGATCATCAGCAGAAGATTAAGTAGGCCTTTGACAGGAAGTTCAGGAAAGAATACTTCCAATTGGGAGATCTGGTACTTAAATAGGATGCACCCAGACAGGATAGAGAAAAACACAGCAAGTTTGAAGCCCTCTGGATTGGGCCCTTCAAGATCTCTGAAGTATTTTTAAATAACACCTACAGGTTACAGGATTTAGAAGGCGAGGAGGTTTTTAATGGCCATGTGAATGGGCATTTCCTGAAGAAATGTTTTGTTTGAGCCTTAGACAGCTCCTCTGCTTTTGTAAATATTGTTTTATGTTTGTGTTTGGTTTCAATAAGGGACTTTGTTGCCCAAAAGCAAGGCACTGAAGCTGCAAAAGGAGTTCTTGGCAGCCCGCAGGGGGGCATGCCATCCCCCATGGAGCCTGATGTTATCACCTAATGTTGTAAGGAGGATGTTTTCCTAGCAAATGCCCCCTTTGGCGGAAAAAATGACAAAAGTGGGTCGAAAACCCACTTGTCCTAAGTTTCGTGAGTAGGCACGTATGATTTAAAATAGGCGTAGATCTGGGCAGCTGTGATCCATGCTCCCAGATCTACGGACAAGGTCCAATTCCGAAAACCCCCTGTTGTTCTACCTTTAACATAGGGGGGGTCCGATATGGTGTCATGCAAGTTTGAACGGCTGGGATTAAAGCACCCAGGTCTATGGCTGAGGTCCAATTCCGAACCCCCCTTGCTCTTCTACCTTTAACATAGGGGGGGGTCCGGAATTAACCAATTCTCACGTGGGCCCCTCACTATCCTGACACCTACCTCCCAATCCCTCCCGCCAGTCCTATCCTTCCATCTATTCCCCACTCATCGTCTTCCTGACCTATCACCGTCTCGACATCGCTCATCGTCCTCTCACCTCCTACCGTGTGTCTCCCACTCCCAGTCATATCCTCCCTAATCGACTGTCTTCACTCTTCCTTTTCCATCACATCCTCCTTCCTCGCCAATTCGACACCATACACCTGTCCCCTACCTTTCCAGGTGTCGTGTCCTCTTTTCTTTCGTCCCTCTTTCTCCTGACACTTGTACCCCCATGTCTCCTGACACCTGTACCCCCATGTCTCCGTCACCTGTTACCCCCACCTCAGCATCCATAGGTCCTACCACTCATCCACCTAATCGCTTTCCCTCCATCACGCCTGTCCACGTGGTCTCCCCTCCCCTCACTCCCATGCCATGCATATTAAATTGCCACTTCCTATGCCCCCCCCCCCTATTAAACCATTTTGTGTCATGTGCCCCATGTTATCCTCGTCCATGTTAACGAACAGGGCCTCCTCATAGCTTCCCAACAAAGCAGTAGTAGCCAAAGGGAGGTTGCCACGTCCTACAGGAGTAGAGTTGACCAGAGTCTTTTCAAATCCCAAGAATCATTTAATGCAAATGCAGAAGGTGGGTGAGACATTGTCTCCTCCCTTAAATGGAAATCCGGGAAAAGACAAGAATAGAGGTGACTGTCAGTCCTTTCTGACAAAGATGGCATTCATCAGAAGACTGCATGGGAAATCTGCCCAACATCTGCATGCGCAGCCTGATAGAGAAGCTCCTCAACGTCAAGCATTGATCTCCCGATATGATGGTGTTTTAGGGAGTCCGAGCCAATTCCAAGTTTATGTAGGCATTTTTTCCATTTTTGTATCTATCGATGGTAGAGCTAGGCTCCTGACTGTAAATTTCACTAAGATCTCTGGTTCTCTGGTTATGTATCTCGATTTGAGACTGTCAAATCAATGGAATTCAGCTTCTCTTTTCCTTTTATTTGTCTGTCAAGCAGTTTTAACACTCGGAATTGGAGGATCCAGTCGAGGGTGAGATGTTGTAGGATGGTCTGATCTCTACAACATTTTCACCAGTTCCAAGCAGTCCCTTTTGCTTTCTATTTCCCTTCTTGCGCTGAATGATTCGGAATTGGAGGATCTAGTCGAATGGTTATGGTTGCATAGTATGATGGAGTTTTGATCAGTGTGCAGTTGTAACCGTGTCATTTAGGCACATTTCAGTGTCTTGTTTTTCTTATCCGAGTTGCTGGAAGGCCTGATGCCCAGAGCATTTTCCTCCTCTTTTCCTCTAGACCTTCCTTCTACTCTCACTTTAACTCAAATTCCTGACTGAAGTTAGTTGTGGCCCTCACTTCCCTGTGCATTTCTGGCCTAGTTTTCTGAGTTGAACAATATTCTTCTGAGTTTACTCCCATCCAATCACCCCTTAAATCAAACTATGACATATAAACTGATGGGTATCAGGCTTACTCCTGCTGCAATCTAGGAGTGACTCTTGGTGCTAACACCCACCATCCTCATTTGTCTTCATAAGGATGGATAGCATGGTTAAGAGTATCATCATGCTATAATCATTTTTTCTAGATACAAAATCCATCATTAGTTTTATTCAAATATCATAGCATCATTATTTCATATATATATATATATATATATATATCAGTAGACCACTCTTAGTCTATACTCATGCCATCAACATTTTCAGGCATGCCCACATGCACAAACACAGATCATTATGCACCAAGCATTAATATTATCATGCCTATTTCATGTACATGCATTCTATCTTTATTATATGCATCATGCATCAATTATATCATGCACTCCAATGCATATCTATTTTAGATTTAATTAATTATTTAGCTTCGTTGTTGTAGATGGATGTCCTTGAATTTATGTAGAACTGTGTTTCCCTGTGCATTGCTATTCTACTGAAGTGTGCACCACTATCCCCTATTCTAATCCTTCCAGCCAACCCCCACTTGGCCATTTGTATTTCCAACCACTAGATCCACTAGTGTTGTCATCTCACAACTGCTTCTTTTATGCAGATAAAACATGTTCCAGCATATTTTGGCTATAATTATTAATATCCATAGTGTTTTAATATGGACTACTATGAGCAAACATTAGCACTGCAATCTAATTAACCACTCCCTATTTCCTTGACCAAACTAGTCTTGAAATATATTATCATTGATTGGAATTTCAACATTCTGAAGTATTTGTTTTATGTCATATTTCTAATACTCTTTTCCATCCATGGACTTGCTCAATTTTAAATAACTTTCCTCACTTCATTGAGTGATTCACTGTGGAGTGTTGCTTGGCCATTCGATACCACTCTGCTCCAATTGGAATGCTACACTCATCCATTCTCACTTGTACCTTGATTTTGTTGTGCACTTTGATAATAGAGACAAATTTATTGCTTTGGGTACTTTAGACAAAATGTATAGATGATATCTAACAATCCCTCTTCTTGCATTCTTATACTTTCACATTATATCCTTTTTCCTTCTCTTTAACAAGCTTGTAGCTTTCATTATATTTCTACCTTTGAGGTTATGGAGTTGTCCTCAACTCCTTATGCATGCTTATGACACTCACCACTTGTTGGATTCATGTCTCATGTGATCATTTATGTTGATTTTCCCTTGCAAGGAACTCAGACTCTATATAATTTGAATACTAATATTCATATGCACTTCCTTAGACCTTTGTCAACCTTGCATCACCTGTCCTGCAACCCTTCACTTCCTTTTTCAACTCTTTGATGCTTCAGCTAACTTCATAAGAATGACATGCTTCCATGTTTTATGGGCCCTGGAATTAATATATAATAGACCCACACAATGATCAGTTGTGGATTCTTATTCTCTTACTGGAAATCCCTTCGCACAACACTCTTTGCTTGAGTGTTTCTCTACTAATTCACAATGCCCTGTTAACAAGCTCAGCCACCTTTTTCCCATTATTATGTTGTTTCACTTCAAGTGTTCCTCTATACTTATGCATAGGAACTATCATTGGTTTCAATACTCTTCATTACCCATAAATCACCTCTATCATCTGGGAAAGTTTCTCCAAAATTTGACACTATTTGGAAAAATCTTCACATTGAGTAATTACATGATTCATGGAATTCCAATTCCACTTTTTCTTCAAATTTATGGAGGAACCCGATGCTCTCCTGGAGAAGTTATACCTTTTGTCATATTTTTCTATGGATTACCTTTCCAATGAACATACTCATGCTTCAATCTGATTTACGAGCCAAAAGTTATGATTTCCTGAAATTCCATTCTACTCAATGGTGTCCTTCAAGTTCACCAGAAACCTTCCTTCTAATTCCTTGAGAATCCTCCAGCTCAAAATTGAATTCTGAGTGTATATCTAGATTCTCCTATCCAATAGTTTTCCAATGACTTATTTCTTGCTCAATTCTGAGCATTGAGCAGAAATTTATGGGCCATTGAATATTGCCAATTTAACCCTTTTGTACACCTTTCTTCCTGGTGTAAATAATCTCATACACCAATTTTTTCCACTTACATAGGTAAATATATAAGAAACCAAGAAAAATTTTATACATGACGCAAATAATACTGCTAACACTAAAATCATAGCAACTCTCATATTTTCAAACTAATGCTCCAGTCAAAATCTGCAACAATCCCGAAAAGACAACTTTGCCCCTTTCGGACGTTCCTATGACTTTGCAATTTTTCCCTAGTCCATTCTTCCCTACACCAATTCCTTTGGTATTTTTGAATAATTTCAATTGGGTATTCCCATTACTACCTGTTGGGCTCTAAAGATGTCCTAAAAACAACCTCTATGCATCAACCAAAGGTAGGCGTTGGCACAAGCGTTTTACTTGTCGCCTACATAGGTTCTTACCTTCCGTTTTCAATACCCAGCCTCCAGAGATGCAACACATGTAAAGGAACAACAATCGTAAAGGGAATGGAAGTTGTTCTATTCAAAAGAACAGCACGACTTGCAAGAGGAACAACAATCGTTACATTGGACCGAACTAATGTTGAATTAATTGCATTGTAGTATTTACCCAACTTATCTAATTTGTCAACCCAAGGGTCGTAAACTGACAAAGCACATGCAAAGTATATGCAATATTGAAGTGATACTAATCTAATCTAATGTTTAAGATATGAATGAAATTGAATCATTAATCTAGCACACGACTGAAATAGAATCATTAATCTAACACACGACTAGAATTGAATCATTAATCTAGTTGCGTAAATGAAATTACTCTAAGAATGGGAAATTGCGTAAAGGAAATTAATCTAGAAATTGAGAACTACATGAAGGAAAAGCAGATACAACAAGTGAAGAGTTAAATGGCACAACAACACATGAGAGCTCTCTCACCAATGAAGAAATCTTACATTCAATAATCAAATCAATCTTCATAAAAGAATAATGAAAGCATGAAAACCAAAACCGTGAATCAAAGCTAAAAATCATTTTCTCTTTCGAATCCTAATGACTACTCTGATTCTAATTAGATAATTTAACTCCTATTCTACTTGAATAATCTAATTGAATCCTCGTGAATAGAGAGCACTCTCTTTTATACATGAGAGCCTTGAAGATAAGATAACCATCTCATTATTACAGATCCATTATTCTCTCAACCTATTTTCCATTATTACAAAATATAATCCCTTTAAATCCTCACACATATCTCTCATATATCTTAGATAAGATATTCCAACCAAATCTGCATGATCTTCTCCTTGGAATGGTCTTGAATTTTCTTCTCAAATATTGAAATGGTGGAGGAAGTATTTGAGAAGTCCTTTGAATTAATCCTTCACATATTCCTACACATTACAAAGCTCACACATATTTGAGATATATATGAAAACATGTTAATTTTCTAACATTTAATCACAAATTCCTTTTAAATACTAAAATGAATAAAGTGGATAACAATAAGGTGAAAGCCAAATATATTTATGGAAATGATATCATGAAAGGTTAATGGGGCGATGAAATGTGGAGAATGATGAAGGGAAAGGTGGATGAGAATAGGACATTTCTGAGCCCCAACACTACCTTCTGAATGATCTGTCATAATTTCACCCTTAACTGGGCTCCGAACTACTAGTTATGGCCGCATAAGTTTTGATTGTTTTTACATTTTTATTCATGTATGCTACATGTGTCTTCTTTCTCTTCCTACACATTTTTACATACCCATATTCCAAATATATCTCCATGGTTGTCTTCTATGGTTCATAATATTTCCTTAGACTACTCTTGTGCCTCAAACAAACCTTTGAGCGAGTTATGACCTCCGAAAGAAAATGGGCGCCGAAATTTTACCTTAACTATTTTATCTGTAAATTTCTCATACAAGATCCATTTTGTGAACATATTAGCTCATTGGGAAGCTCTCTTTGAGTTCCTTTATTTGAGCTATAGGAACACAATATACCTTGATCCATTTTTTCTCATGGGTTTTGATTCCCTAAAAATGTCGCTTAGGGCCTCATAATTCCCCGCAAGTTAATGACATTCAAAAATATGAAAATTTCATATAAAAATAGTTGTTTTACTGTTATAATAGTGCTTTACATTTTATCCATCAATCTCAATAGCGAGTGAAATCTCAGTCATTGATCTGATTCTACTGGTCATCGGCCATCGGCGTTCTCATTTGGGTGTGCACAACATTTTCCCAAAACTGTCAACCCGACCATCGACCATCGGCCCAATCCTTTAGCAACTGATTCACAACACAATGCTAAGCCTATCGATCCAACCATCAGTCATCAGCCTTCAACGATTTTCATTGGCGAATGAAACTCCTCATTAATTTAGGTGACACCCAACCATCGACCCATCAGTTGTTGGTCATTTCTCTTGGAAACCACTTGTAACAATTTGTTAAACCAGTCGACCCAATCATCGACCATCGACCGCTTATGGGATAATGTGGAAACTACCGACATGGCATGACACATCATCCTGAGGTGTCAACTTGGATGATGTGGCATGACACGTGCATGTTGACATGGCATGAAACGTGAATTTTTTCATGGCATGACATGTCATCACCCTCGTTCCTTCATCGCTCATCAGTCATTTCTCTTGGATGACCCAAACACCTCGCCAATTTGGTCGATGCCCAACCATCGACCCATCGACCATCAGCGATTTCTCTTACTCGACTCCAACACTTCACTGAATCGGACGACGCTTGACCATCGATCATTGGTGATTTCCATTGGCGACAAAAACACTTCGTCAATTTGACTGACCCGACCATCGACCATTGGCAATTTCTCTTGGCCAACTCGAACACTTAGGAAAATTTCCTCCAAATCCTCGATGAATTTGGACCATTGATCTCCTATTGGAAATGATCTTGATCGTTGATCTATCAAACTTTTGCCAACTCTGTCGACGCTCGATCATTGGTCATCGGCCATCGAAGACTTCTTTTGGTCAAGCCCAACTCTTCGTCAATCTCATCAATCTGACCATCGGCCACAGGTGAATTTTGTTAGTGAGCTTCAACACTTGGAGAATTTTTATCAAATTCCAGGTCAATCTAGGTCGTTGATCTCCCAGCCAAGATGATCTTGACCATCGATCTGTCTCATTTTTACAATTGTCGAATTGAATCTCGATCGTTGATATACTCGACCTTCCAAAAAATCGAAACCTTATAAATTTTTAAATTTATTAAAGTGAATCTTGGTCGTTGATCTCGCGATCAAACATGATCTCGGTTGTCAAATCACTGAACTCTGTAAAACACTACAGCGACCATTAAAACATGAAATTCGACCTTCCAAGTTGAATTTTTCTCTACAACTCTGTAGATCGACTCCATTAAACCTTTTAAGCATTTCTAATTCATTTAAACCTGAATCTTGCTTATGAATTTGGGGATTTTCTCTCTAATTTTTCCCCAAATTCACACAGACCAAAATCTGTAACATCGAATTTGCTCAATTTACATTGGTTCTTGGCCCATACAAGCCCAGGTTTAAACCAAAAGCTCTGATACCACTTTGTAATGTACCCAACCCCAATTGAGCAACATTGCATGTGGAAAATCATTAAAATCATTAAGATTTACTACTAATTAAATTCGTGTAGCATACCAGCTACAGATCACACACAAATTTGACTATTTGACTAATACCATATTCTAAATGCATCTAACGACATAAAGAAAAATTGTGAATGTTATTATTCAAGCAACAAAAAAATACCCAACATTCATCTAAACCATTTACACGGCAGAAATAACATCAAAATAGGACAAAAACATTTATCCGTTAATAATTGACCAACTGGATGCATACGAAGGATGAACCTCCCAGCCATATGTGTTGTTGTTCATTTTCTCTCAACAACAAGCCACCCCCGAGCTATGGCTATAAGTCTATAAGGAGATATGACCCATTGGTTATCTACTCTCCACACATAACAGCTCCCAAACCCAATTTCTTCTCCCACAACAGTTTCAATCCTCCAACTCTCTCTCTTCCCCACAACCTGCATGATCCAGATTTTATGAGAAGAACGAAATGACTACAGATTATTACCAGATGCTTAACACAGAATAACAAAGATACAGTAAAACTGGTTTTCTATTCAATAAGGAAATAAGTTGAAACTATAAAATGCAGCGGAAAACAAACTTGCTGGAATGGTGGTGGCTTATCTCTGAGAAGAGATGTGACGACTGCGCTCATTCGCAAGAAGATGATTACAATGAGACTCTCAAGGCATTTTTACAATAAACAGGAGTTTCAAAAACCCTAAACATCCAAAAACCTAACCCTAGGAGATGAAGCGCCAAAAGTCATGTGGG
>ML790875.1:226365-242300 GCA_009831015.1 Picea engelmannii | reverse complement strand
GTTTTAGGAGGATGATAGCCCATTGGAAAGATCTATCCAAGGACCACAACATACCCCCAAAAACATCGTTTAGGGCCTCAAAACGGCTCCAGAAGTTCAAGACTCGAAAAACTGCTAAAAAAAGTAAATTATCAAAATTGCTAGAAAGTTGTTTTGAGCCAACTGGAAAAGGTGGGTGGTCATCGATATCCACCTGGATCTCTGCACTACCCACAGAATGTACCCCCTTCACTTCTCACAATCCCTTAGGCTGTACCATTCGTTTATCAGGGCTTCCAGTGCACTTGGTTGGCCAGGAACTCCCAGCTAGGGGCTTCCAGGAACTCTCCATTGCCCAAGGAGTTCTCACAACAGCGTTCACAAGGCTCTTAAGACATTTCTTCAACAGGAATTCGCACCACAAGCTTACATCTCAATGTACAGACACACATGTCTCTTTCTCAACATAAAACACATCCAAACAATGGTTGTCTTCAAGTACATCATGGTTGGTACTCTTCCCAGCCCTTTGCTCCCCCTTTGCTGCCTAAAATATGCATGTAAAAATTGTATCTATTCTCCATATGAATTTCCCTTCTTCTCCCTTGCTTGCTTGACTCTCTCTCTTCCCAAAGATGATTTTACTTCAGCCCATGTTCCCCAATAACTATGAGATGTGACCACTCACACCCACCCTCTTACACGAGTTAAATGATTGGTTTTGGGAACACCCAATCAACAAAATAGAAGGTTATACACAATGATAATAATTCAGGAATATGGGTTGGATTAATACCCATGAACAGTTCCCCCTTGGACCCCTCTCTCTTGTGAAATCATAGCCCCCCCCCATCATTCTTCATTTGTTTCGTATGCAGCTAGCGATTATTACTTTTATTAGTTATTCAATGCACATAATATACAATTCATCCCCTGGCCACACTAAATAAATATGGACTCTTCGCCCGAACACATCGGCTCACCAACCTAATTCACATTTATACAATTACATTATAGTTCGTGAGAATTGAAACCAAAGATGTTACAATACACATATTTATCATGCGCCTTGTTTTGCGAATTATTTCATTTCTAGCACTTCTATCTCACTTTAGTTTTAAGATTTAATTTTTTGTAATTTATTTATTTCTTACATAAAATATAAAAAATCTAATAAATTGAAATGAATTCAATGATCAATATCGTAAAATGAAGGATTTACCAATAAAGGGTGGGAACCCCAAATTGGAGGTTTTAGTACAATGAATCTCTTATATTTACAAAGGTCAAAAGGTCATGTCAAAAGGATACAAAACTAGACTTGCATTTCATAGAGCGTCAAATATCCAAATTGTTGCGAGATAGTTTAGATTACAAAATTACATGGTGATGGTCATATTCTCCCTCTTAAGTTAAGTGGGATTATTGCTTCAAATAAACACCAAGAACCCAAGGGAATACAGCATCCCATAAATCCAAATGATCTTAAAAGCTCTTTATTTTTTATTTACATAAATTTAATATTTGTTTTTGTCAATTTCACGTGTAATAGTAAATTTTAAATTATTTAACTTAAAATCTCTATATTTTTTATTTACATAAACTTAGTACTCATTTCTATCAATTTTACAAGTAATAATAGATCTTAAATTTGTTGTCCTCCTTATATGGTTCAGTTATATAATAGCTTTGTCCATGCTCCTTTATGTAGTTGCAAATCTTCAAACATCAAGGAAGATCAAAACTATGTGATTAGAAAACTTTTAGGCCTCTCGTAATAAAGATAATTGCACATCTTTTTTTAAATGAGGATTTGGGTCATATTCACATTATTGAATTATCTAACCTTGTAAAACTTTAAAAAAAAAAACATTTTCAGAATTTATCAATTAATATAAATAAAATTTATTTGTTATTATTTAATTAAATAAATTAATTTTATTTAAAAACATAATTTTTAAATCGAATTTATTAACCCATCAAAACTTTTAACTATACTTATAAATATTAAAAAAAAAAATTATAATTTGCATAATTAATACAAAAGTCTATCTGTAAACAAACTTGTGGACCCATCAAAACCTTAACAAGTATTGGCAACAACGTTATAATTGAAGTCACCTTTTTTTTTTAAAAAAGAAAAAAATTTATATTAGAAAATATAATTATTCTAATACAATATCTGTCAAAATAGATCAAAGTTATCAAATCCTTTAGTACTATAGTGCATACATTTATGTTCACAATACATATTACACCATTAAAGATAGGTGTATACTCTGTAGTATATAACCTCAAAAATTACATATCCAAAACACAAAACAAAAAGTCCAGTTTATTTTCCCTTGCATCTATGCAAGTTTAACTGATATCTAATCTTTCAAAGTTTTTTGTATGTCCTTCAGTACCCACTGCATAGTGTATATCATCATCATCAAGGAGTAGTGTTGCTTTTGAAAGCTGGCCAGCTTCCTTGTTATATGCTCTGTATATGTGTTGAGATTTTAGTTGTAGAAAGCTCCTACTCAACACTCTAATTTTTGTCATCCAGGGCTGAAGGGAGACCACCTGTAGGTTATTTTCATTACTAAACCAATCTATAATAACCTTTGAATCACCTACCAGTTGTAACCTTGTTACCTCTTTATAGCAAGAAAAAAATAATATGTACCACAACGCTAAAAGTTCAGCCATGGTATTAGTACCACTACCAAAATTCATATTGATTCTGAAAGTCCCTAGCTTTGGACATTTTGATAGAGCTCATGCCCCACATTTATCACCCTTGTCTTGTGAAGCACCATCAAAGAATCCCACTGCCAGATCCCAGACAAGTTTAGGAGGTTTATCAATCCTACTAACTTGAGTATAGTAAACTATTAATCCTAGCTATTTTTGAAGATCAACCTCTAAATAGGGTCAGAGTTTGTAATAGTATATTACAGGATCTTTACTATAGTTTACTATACTAATTCTTACAAACTTTGACCCTATTTAGAGGTTGATCTTCAAAAATAGCCAAATTCCTATGTTTCCAAACCTCCCAGCAACTAAAACATGGTATTTCTATCCAGTTTTCCCTCTTCCTTTTCCAATTTTGTAAGTAGCCTGCAATCTGCCCTCCTTCCCAAGCACTCTCAAGTTTTAATTCCTTGTGAATTCTATACCAAAAATATTTTGTAAAGATACAATCCACAAAGAGATGACTCACATTTTCATCATTGTTCCCACATAAGACACATTTGCTAGGCCCAAGAAAACCTCTTTTGACCAAGTTCTCCCAAGTGAGAATTTTATGTTCAAGCAATAACCACATAAAGAGTTTGACTTTAAAGGTAGCTGCCAATTCCAAAGGTCAGTATACCAAAAAACTAGTTCTTCCACTACATCCTCCACCAATTAGACTTCATAGGCTTGTTTTGCATTTAACTAGCCTCCTTCGGTATCCCAGGACCACAATAATATATCTTTTTCATTATTCAACTCATACACCGATCCAACTAAACCCTTTACATAGTTATTCCATTCCTCTTTTTGTTCTCCTTCCAAACCTAAAGCCTCAACCTTTTTCCATCTTGTATGTCTTGTGCCCTCCAAATCCAAAGTCCCAACTTGTGCAAGGAATTCTATTCCTTGTGCCTTCAGTGCAAGAATAAGGTTCCTTGATAATTTAAAGTAAGTGTGAGACTCAACCAATGGATCAGCTCCAATTCTGATATCCCTCCCATTTCCAAGTTTCCAAACCAATCAGACAATTATAATGGTTAAAGACGAGGTGAGTGCTCTCCAAATATTAGAAATACCAGTCCAAATTTTTCTTCCTTCCCTGAACCACTCAACCATTGTTGTCTTCCTAAGACATTTTTTAAGTATCACCTCATGCCAAAGACCAGGTGCCATAATACACCTCCATAAATGTTTTGCAGCTAAGGCTTTTCCAAAAGAAAAGATATTTTTTGTATCCCACCCACCCATCTTTTTAGGTTTTGCAATATTTTTCCATCTTATCAAATGTATCCCTTCTTTTATCTTTTTTCCAATCCACATGAAACTGAACATCCTCCTTATAGTATTTAGTATACTTTTTGGAATTTTAGCCCAAGAAATCCAATATACAGGAATACTTTCAAGAACAACTTTGATAAGTGTAACCCTTACCCCTAAACTTAACCATCTAAGGCTCCAATTTGCAATCCTTTTCTCAAACTTTCTCACCAACCAATTCCAATCAGCCCTATTATAATAGTTAGGTTTTAAAAAACACCCAAGGTACTTAAAACCAACATCTATTGGTTTTACTTCAAAAGGAAGAATCACCTTCAACAAAGCTAAGTCCTCTACTGCCCAACCAGCTTCTAGAAACAAGGATTTCTGAGGACTGAAAGCCATTCTTGTCGCTTTACAAAAAAGTTCCAGAATCTCCTTAAAAATTTCCCACTCAGCAAAATTTCCATTTCCAAATAGAATAACATCATCAACAAACATCAAATGTGTAATGTATATCCCCCTTTCCACAAGTATACCTTCTATTTTATTATCCCTTACCTTCTCCTTTATGGCTCTGCTTAACCCTTCTACAACAAGAAGAAACAATAAGGGAGATAAAGGACACCCTTGCCTTAATCCCCTTGTACTTTTAAAGAAATTGGTAGGCTTACCATTGATCAGCACAACATAATTTGCAAAAATCGCACACCTCATGATCCAGTTTGTAGCTTCTAAACTCATTCCCATCTGTAGCAACATAAGTCTTAAGAAACCCCAGTCCACTCAGTCATAAGCCTTTATCAAATCTTTAAGAACCAAAGCTTTGATATTTTTAACCTTAATACTATGTAAAGCTTCTTATACAATACCAATAGCATCAGTAATGTGTCTGCCCTCAAGAAAGCCAAATTGTTCCTTTGAGATACCAAAGGACAAAGTGGATTTAATTATAGTAGCAATAATTTTAGTTATGATCTTATACACCAGATTACATAAAGTTATAGGTCTATATTCTCCAAAAGATCATGGGTTATCATTCTTGGGTATAAGAGCAAGAAAAGTAGAATTCAAAGCTCTAGTCACCCTTCCTTTCCTCCTGGACTCTTCAACCATATCCAATATATCATCTCCCAAGATGTCAAAAAAAGCCAGAAAAAATTCCACAGTCCAGCCATCCAGCCCATGACTTTTTGAATCTTTAAATCCTTAGAGAGTTGACAGAATTTTTGTTGAAGTTACTGGCTTAGTCAATCTAAGACTATCTTCCTCTGTGAACATCCTTGGGTAATTCCTTAAATTTGCTAGTTGATCAGATATGGAAAGATTAGGTTGAGACATGAAAATATTTTGGAAGAAACCAATTGCTTCCCTTTGTAGACCTTGATTACTAGTGATCATAGTTCCATCCTCCTTAGTAATATCTCAAATAGTATTGAATTGTTTCCTGGAATTTTCATAAGCATGAAATAACTTTGTGTTTCTATCACCTAAAGCCAATTAGTTTAGTCTACTCTTTTGCCTCCATGTTTCCTCTTCCTGTCTCATTAGAAACAATTTTCTCTGCTCTTTTTCTGCAATCAACACTTTATCTTCCCCTTCTCAAATCCTCCAGGATGATTTGAGTAAAGTGTATCCAACTCAATTTCAATCTTTACTAGCTCTTCCTTTACTTCAAGCTTTTTCTTTTTTTCCCAATTTATCACCGGAGACTTAAGTATCTTTAGCTTTTTAACCAGTGAATCCATAGGGTTTAATGTCTTTGTTCACAATAGTCCAGCCTAATTGGATCTGACAAGATTAACAAACTATGGTTCTTCGAACCATATAGAATTAAATTTGAAGGGGTAACTAACATTTCTATAATCTTGTTCCAAATGGAGAATCACAGGCATATGATCAGAGATCTTTAAATTACACACCACAGTTATGTACCTAAACCCTAAAATCGCAAGATCCTCATAAATCAAAAATCGATCCAGTCTCTTGGCAATGTATTCTTGTCCTCCTCTGCCATTTCTTCAGGTAAGGAGAAGTTTTAATGGTTCAACGTCCACCAAACCCTCATCTTGAATCAACTGATTAAAATAAGGATGTAAGAGATATGTTGTAGCATGGGCTCCCCACACTTCTTTGATTGATGTAGTGAAGTTTAGATCACCCCCTAGTACCATATTTTGTTCATTTAGTATCCCATATCTTTTAATGGCCTCCCAAAAACCCTCTCTATCTGAATACGGTCCATAACGGTTAATCAGCTTCATACTTCTATCAAGATCTTTAACAAATCCTTCCAACAAAATCTCTGCAAGGATCAAGAAAGCAGAAAAATCAGCTTTCCTTGGATTCCAAGCAGTTAACATCCCATCAGAGAGTCTTGAGGAGTCCACCCCATAGAAATACCAATGTGGAAGTAATTTAACAAAAAGTTCTCTTGTTTTTGCTATACATACAATTGTTTCTTGTACAAGTAGTACATCTGGTTTTATTAACTCTATTAACATTTTTAGGGCTAATAACTTGGAGTTGCCCCCCACTCCTCTAAAATTAAGGGTAGCTACAATCATTTTTTGACTCTTGCCATGGATTTTTGAGCTCTAAGCGCCCTCGGACCATCAACCATTGTAGAACAGCTAGAAGCACAATTCATCTTCTCTTTCCCTAACTTCCTCGCACTTCTAGTATTTAATGGGGAAAAATCCTTCTCTAGTCCACCAAGAATAGCTCCTTTCAATAGTGAAGCCTCTCTCGCCGAGCTAATAGTAGACAATTCCCTTGAAATCTCATCTTTATTCTTCTTCTCTAAAGTCTTAGGTAGGGCTTCCCCCCCAACAAAAATCAGCAAAGGAGACCTGGTGAGAATATCCCTATAAGTAGGGATAACATTTACTATAGACTATTCAATCTCAGAAAGTATAGTTGGCACATCCTGACCTTCAACACTCTGGACCCCCGCAGAAACTTCACCATCCCCAGATGTATATACTTCATATGTAATCAAAGAGGGTGACTTTTCCCTCTCCTCCAATCCTGCATTAGAGAATAATACAGGAAAACTCCTTGGAGATAAAGTTCGTTTTGGGCCTCCTCCAATACCTGTAGGCCCTACCTTCAACCCCAATTCCTCTAGAGAATTACCCTTACTACACCCTGGGAAAACAAAATCATCATGAGGCACACTCCTCAGTAGATCCCTAACTTCCACACCTTCATATAAGACAATCTAAGGCTTTTTATCATTGGCAACAACGTTATAATTGAAGTCACCTTATTTATAAGACAATCTAATTTTTTGGATATCAGTTTAAGATAAAGTTAAGTTTTTGGATCATTAATCTAAAATAAATTTAAAAGGTTTTAATGTGGTTTCAACTTTAAATGAGTTTTTTTTAATAATAATAATTGGAGTAAATTCATTTTAATTTTGGATTTATCAAATATTTAAAAGGATTAAATTTATTGAAGTGCAAATTTTTTATCGTTTAAAAAGAATGTAGGACGGCTATAATTTCAATCAACTCTTTAAAACTAGAATCACAACTTATACAGATATGAATTTATAACCAATGTAAATCCATCTTAACTTCGGATATATTATTGAGAAGGATTAAAAAACAACTGAGCTGCAAATCTCTAGATACTTAAAAAATCCCTAGTTGAGATGGATATAAGATGCAGCTCCCCTAGGTTGATAAACTACAATTATGGAAAGTGGAATTGTCTAAGATTCCTCTTCTTCCAATAGTTGATGTGATTTAGTTTTTATATTGTTAATTTTATGTATATACAAATTTGTGAATGACTATTACTTAGCCCACATTAAATTTATTTTATTTTTAGTTTTATACAATATTTTATATTAGGTTGACTTGCGCTCAGTGACGAACATGGAATAGACATTAGAATCTTTTCAAGCCTATAAAATGCTAGACGACTAGGTGCAAAAGTACAATTTTGATTATTGTTAGGACATTTATATTTATATTATAACAATTTATATGTAAATATCCTATATATAATATTTGTATTTATGTAAATCATGTATCTCTCTTTTTATTTCTTTATATAAAAAAATTCATATTAGGCGTACACATCAAATCTCTCTCTTTCATATATATATATATATATATATATATATATATATATATATATATATATATATAGTATGACTATTATTATTTTATTTTACACTGGAAATCAAGGATAAACTTCACATTATATACAACAATTTTAGATGGGGTCTGTCTCTAGAGAAACTAGATCCTCCACTATTGGGTCATAACAACCACATTCATCATTATATGTATATATATTACTATAGTCTAGCATGTAGAAAGAGATACCATCTTGTTTTGACTTACTATTTTCACATATAGAAATTATGGCAAAAAAAAGAGTTTAAATGAGCATCAATCAACAAGCGAAGGATTGGTATCCTCCTCTGGCCCCTCTCCCTGCTTTGCAGTCTCGATGGTTATCTCCTATGTATGCCCTATTGGTTGTGGATCATCATTCAACATAATTGGATTGGTCTCAAATCCCCTAGTGCAACAAAATATTTATGTATGTTGCATAACTATGGTATTCTCTGTAGCAAGGGAGACATATAGTTTGATTCCAAAAACTAATTTGCTAACAGCTTCAAACTTGCCTTCAAAAATACAAATGGTATGTAGTATATCATGTTGTTGCTCAATCTGGTGCTCCAAAGCTTGGGAAATCATGGCTTTAACAAGCCAAAAATTCTCAATGATCCTAAAGTATTTGGTGTCTCAAGTGCAGGAATGGACCAGGTCACTGACCCATCCTTCAAGCTCCTCCAAAACCTGACTATCAATCAGACCTTATCATTTTTTCCTATCCAAGTTCTCCATATCCTCCAATCCCTTTTTAACGGATGCAAGGCAAGTCTCGTGAAAGAGTTTCTCGGTTGCTCAAGCTTCCTTCTCAACCCTGGAGAGGAAAGGGGGATTATTTGAGGTCAAAGCCCCAAAAGAACTAACCCAAGACTTTTTCCTATGCCCGCCCCTCGAATTTGGTCGATTTTTTGCTTAATCATCATTGAGGGTGAAAAACCAAATTGAGTTCATCGGGTAGCAAAAATGATTTCGACAATGAGAGGAATAGGTCGCAAAGAAGTTTTCCTATATGAGAGATGGAGGAAAAGTTCCCCCATGCCTTGAGCAAAGGTAAACCCAAAACCAGGTAGAACATAAATACGACCAGAGAACCCTTCTCGACCACAACCAAAACCCAACCAAAAGAAATTAAACAGAGAAAGCAAAGAAAGTATGAGGGGTGACCTAAAACACCGGCACAAACATCCCAAAGAGCTTATATCAATCGAACTCATTGTTGAATGTTTGTGTTTATCCTAGGGAGGCCAATGCCATTGTGGTTGCTCTTCCTTTCCTATTTTAAGAACAAACTCCTTTTCGCCAGAGGACTAATCTTGCACAACTCTACTCGTCCCTTCATGTCTTGATTCCCATCATGGTTAATGTGTGTGGAACAGTACCATGATGCATTGTGATTCCTCATCAATTTCCTGATCTCGTGTACTCCTACTCTGGTTTCACACATAGAGTCTTCATTTCACATGTAGGAGAAGAGGAGTTTGTACCCCTCTTTCCCTCCCACCTCCTCATACCATTGAGCCTTGTGATGTTGGTCCTCTCCCCCTGGTGCTTGGTTGTCATCGCATGGTAGAGTGGCGACTTGACTCAACACGTGTGGTCAAGGCCCCACCCATTACCACCCCATCTGGGGAAGTATGACTATTATTATTTGTTAGAATTTTCTTTTAAGTTGACATATGAGCATGTAAATTGTATCTAACCATTATCCACTTGACAACATCTCTATTTTATTAAGTTTAAATACACCTCACTTTGAGGTGAATGTAACAATAGTAAGGAAGTATAAAATTACAACCACATCAAATTGATATATGAGAATTATTAGTTCATATTTTATTATAGATGAGTGTAATAATAGTTAATTGATATATGAGAATTATTGATTCATATTTTATAGATTAGTGTACTATAGTTAATTAAGTTAGGTAAATAGATGTGTGTGACTAGTCAAATAAAATATGTTAAATATAATATTTTTATAAAATATGATGAATAATTAATGTGTGATTAGTGAAATGTAATATGTTAAATATAATATTTTTATAAAATATGATGGATAGCTAATGTATGTGATAATATTTGGTTTATATTATATAAATAAAAAAGGTAATATTCAAATATGTTGTATTGATGAATGTGTGTGACTAGTGAAATGCAATATGTTAAATATAATATTTTTATAAAATATGATGGATAGCTAATGTATGTGATAATATTTGGTTTATATTATATAAATAAAGAAGGTAATATTCAAATATGTTGTATTGATGAATGTGTGTGACTAGTCAAAAAAACAATAGGTTAAATATAATATTTTTTATAAAATATGATAAATAGCTAATGTATGGGATAATATTTGGTTTGTATTATATAAATACAGAAAGTAATATTCAAATATATTTCATTGATGAATGTGTAACTAGTCAAATACAATAGGTTTAATATAATATTTTCATAAAATATGATGAATAGTTAATGTATGTGATAATATTTAGTTTTTATTATATAAATAGAGAAGGTAATATTCAAATATGTTGTATTGATGAATGTGTGATAATTAGTTTAAAAGGTTAATTAATTTGAATAATATTTTTTAAATATGATAAATAATTTTATATATATATATATATATATAATGAATAATTATTATGTACAATGAAGATAGGTGAGTTTAAACTTTAGATTTTTTGGAGTTTTTATGGGTATATTTTTAAAAAAAAATTAGTAAAATTTGACCAAAAATTGTTGAAATTTCAAATTTCATTTTCAGCTATTGAATCTGTATAATTTCAATGCCTAAGAATTTTTCAAGGTACTAAATACATTTATACATTCAAAAATACAATTTAAACAAAATAAAAAATGGAATTTTCACCAAGATTTGTTTTGTCCCAAAAAATGAAATGTTTAGACAACTCTTATGATAATTAATTCATGTTATATAAGTGTGGTGTATGAAAATAAACACTCAAATACATAATATTTTGTAAAACATGATTGTGTTTGATAATTATTATTGAAATACAAAATATTAAATATATAATATTTTGTAAAACATGATTGTGTTTGATATATAATATTTTGTAAAACATGATTGTGTTTAGTAATTATTATTGAAATGCAATACGTTATGTATTTTGTAAAACAAGATTGTGTATTATGTATTTTATAAAACATGATTGTGTTCGATAATTATTATTGAAATGCAATACATTATTTTTGAACTTAGTGGAATAATTTATTTTGCTTTAAATCTCTTTCAAAATTTCCTACTTGGCTTTAGCTTTGGCATTTTATTGGTTAAATTCTCAAATTTTAAAGAATGAAATAAATATTCCAACCTTCAACACTAATTACATTTACTATACAATTAGATAATGTGAGTCTCATTTTTAGTGAATAATGTTTGGACTATGTATTATACTTTTACTAGTTAAGTAGCTAGGTAGAAGAGATAAAATATATTGATTTATTGTTTAGTTCGACAGTAATCTTAAAAACAGATTATTATTATTAAAATAAAACACATTATATAAAAACGCTCTAAGTGAAAAGCTTGAAAACCAACAAAAATATGGAAGATGGATAATATTGAAATAGTATAAATAATCAAATATGAAAGATAAGATTGAAATAGTATAAATAATTAAAGGGTCAAAAATAATCTATTTCACACCCTGGATGAATATTTATAACAAAGCATAAGCCCTCTTTGAATATCAGGAATATTACAGCAAAGCAAAAAACCAGAAAAACCATATCAGGTAAACAACACCCAATCTCTACGGGGCAATGATACGAATCTTCTACTTCTACACACTGCGTTGAATTGAATTTGCAGTGCTATTAAAAAGAAAGTTCGTTTCAATTGACGACCAAAATATAAAATATTTCGTTCAACACAAAGGTAACAAAAGTCAACAGAACATTCTATTCAGTGGAGAATATCAGATCGACCGAGCGCTCTATCCAGAGGACCATATTCCTCATGTCAGGGTGCTCTCCATAATCCAACCACAGAAAATATCAAATATCCAGTTTTTTATCACCATAATCCAACCACAGAGAATATCAAATATGCAGTTTTTATCATCATAATCCAACCACAGAGAAAATCAAAGACAGTTTTTTATCAACATAATACCATGATCATCAGAAAAAACGCAGAGCAATTAATGAAAATCTCTGAAAGTAACATTATGATTATTATAACAAGAGTAAAATTTGCCTTCCCCCGGCCTCAAAATGTACATGCTGTGCTGCCACAACAGAACTAACAAGAACAATAATGAATAGAGAAATTTGCCATCTGTGAATAGATTTCCAGCGTAATATACAACAAATCTTTGATCCTGGGCATTTCTTCACTATTGGTATTGTTAGTCCACTGTTTAACCTAGAAGGAGTATATGGTGTATGTCTCTGTGTGTTTGTAAGGGGGGCGAAATCTAACCAAAAAAAAAAGGACGACCAGTGTAGAATGATTTTAAACGTACAAGACAAGGCAAACCGTATCCATGGAGCCTTGAAAGAACAAAAAAACAAAAGTATGAGTTTGCTAATAAGTCTAGCAGGCTGCGGACTGTTGGGCAAACTGAGAAATCTGTGACTTGGAGAATTGAAGGCTTCGGCTGTGGCTGTTTTCCATGGTAGCCACCCTTTCACAGGAGGGGCACATGGTGAGCGTGGTGGCAGGCAGAGGCATGTAGTAATTATCCTGTCCTATCACGCAGGGCTGAGGAGCCGCCTTCAAAGCCCTTAGCTCTTGCAGTTCTTTCTGCAGCCTTCTGTTCTCCTCCGTTAGATTTTCGCAGCAACGCTTCAGAACCTCGCAATCTACTTCCGTCTGCTTCAACTTTGTTCTGCAAATTCAAGAAACGCGCGTTAATGGCCGCAAAATCACAACCAGGGAACAGTTTTTTTTTCTGGGTCAAGCGATTATATTGGCCCGGGGAATGATTTCTTACCGCGCTCTTCTGTTCTGAAACCAGACTTCGACCTGCCGGGGTCGCAAATTCAACTGCTTGGCCAGCGCGTTCTTCTGTTTCTGCTAGGATCCCGATTAAAAAAAACCGGATCAGCCACTAAAAGCTAAAACCCATTAATTGCCTCAAGACGATAATAAAAAACACTGGGGTTTTTTAGGATATCTTACCGGATTCAGAGTACTATGCTCCCGGAAACTTTCCTCCAGCAGTGCAGACTGCTCCTTGGAAAGCCGTAGCTTTTTCCTCGTCGAACCTATCTCTTCTTCGTCGCTGGTCCTCGAACTTACGTCGCAGGTTCGATCCCGCTCGGCCTCCAAATCAAAGGCTCTTTCCCGCTCTCTTTTCACCGCCATCGGCCCGTTGTCCACCACCCGCAAGGCATCGACCTGTAAAACGGACGATTCCTCGTATTCGTTGGTGGACGGAACCTGATTCATGTCTATTCCTCCGCGAACGACCCCTGACAGATTCGTCTCCGCGACCGTCACCTCTTCCCGGCCTGCAAACAAAGAAGCCGTCAAATACACAGAAAAACAAAGTATATATACACAATCCAAGAAGACAGAAACGCAGGCGTGGACGTATACTCACAGTTATTGGTCATGAACCAGAGAAACGGAGGCGAGGGCGCGGGAGGAGTCCCGACGCGGGAAGCGATGGGTCGAAAGGGCAGGAGTTCGAGTGGCAGCGGCGGGTTTTTCTGGTCCTCTTCTTGCGCAGCAGCTGTGGCAGGCATAGCTATAGAGAGACCGACGCCGAGAGCCAGCCCAGTCGTATCATCGTTTGCAGAAGTCTTGAGCCGTTCCAGACCTCTCTGCTTGTTCTTCGTCTCCTCCATGAATAATCCTCTTCACACACAGACAGGCAGCAAGTGCAACCCAAAGATTTATCTGGCTCACCAGACGTCAGGGATGATGAAAGTCCGGCACTACAGTTTGCTCTCGAATAGTCAAAATCTAATTCATTCAAGCACAGGAAAGGCCGGCCGAACAGTCCAAGTTCAAACCTCTGAAACCCTCTCTCAACTTCCAGAACACGGCATAGAGAGCAAGAAATAGGGAACAAAAACAGTGAGTCCGGTTCTCCTCCTCAAATCTGAGCCAGTTAATAACAACATCATTTATGGGCATATCCCCTCATCCCTCATCATGTGGGGCGCTGTAGATGCACGCGCGCGTGAAACTTCGATGGCTTGACCGCTGCATATATATTTGATGGATATACATATATTTGATGGATGGATATACATATAATATATTAAATAATTGAGGTTACTAAGAATGATTAGGATAAGCAGCCGCACTCAAGGAGTTCGGACCAATATAATTAAGTCAGCACCGGTGGTGGAAGAGCAATCATGAAAACACCCAACTTTGTACGATTTGACTCTGGTTTATTAATAATAATAATAATAACACTCGAAATATTGCTTTTAAAAATAAAAATAAAAACAATTATGTAAAAATCCAGTGGCGTGCAAGACCCGCTACCTATTCCGTTTAGGCAGCCGCCCGCCTGCCCGCCTGCCCTACTTTCCTCTTTTTCCCCGCCGCCTCCCTCTCTTTTTCGAAGTCCGACCGATCGTATACATAGACAGACATAAGCTACCCGTAGGGCTACACAACTCTCTATGTTCATAATAACAACAAACACTAGATCCAACTCTCCCCCCCTTACTCCTCAGTCATCATTGCATTGTAGCAGCACAGGCATTCATCATTGTTATTATTATTATGGTTTTAAATAATAATAATAACGTATGGATATGATAAGATATGATATATATTATGGTCGTATACCAAATCAATCAATCAGCTCGTGACCGGACAAAGCGTGAGAATGCGGCAGAACGCCGCCCCTCTTTTAATCATTTATTCATTGCCCATCATTTGGAACGGGCTATGCTTTGATTGGCTGTGACTTCCCACCGCACGCCACGTGGACGTGTTGAGAGTATAGTGGCCACGTGGGCCAGACCGAAGATGGGATTGGGTGGCGTAGGTGGACTGGGCAAACATGGCATGATAGCGGTCCAAGCCACGTCATCTTGTCTCCCTCACGGGGAGCCGTCGCATCAACGTTGTGAAGACCTTGCCGAACCTGGGCTTGTTTTTTTTAACACCTTATATCCACGAAAGGGCGGTGGAAGAATGGACGGCCCCGCTCACCTTCTAAGCAATCATATGAAGAATCAATCCTAATCTAATCCATATGAAAAGGCATATTCCATTCCATCCCATCCCATACATTTACATGCATGCTCATTGCTCTATTTCCCACCCACAAATACATACGAAAGTCACATTTCCACGTTGTTTGTAAAGTTAACATGCATGTAACATACTTACCCATAATTTTATATTATAGAATCCCAAGGGTGTGGAATATTCTATTAGTAGCCCTATGTTGGCTTCTTAGCATCCCGGCCTATATTAAAGTACGAAGGCTCGGGGAAGTTACGTTGAGGTTGGGCAAATTTGATTAACCTTGGTTTTGTCCTTTGCCCTCTTGTTTGACTAATAACCTTTTTCATAATTTTACCTCTAGTTTCTCAAGGTTTTTTTTTTTTCCACGGGGAAGTTTCTCGATTATATACAACAGTATACAATGTTTTTACATAGCAGCATTACAATATCCATCTCGGAGATTCAGCAGGGTTCGATCACAAGACCTCTTCCCAACACTTGGAGAAAGGTGTGCTTGTCTACCGTCTGAGCTGTCTCACGGGACTGTCTCTAGCTTTCCAAAGTTAGGTTATGGTGCAATGTGAGTTTTAATATGTGGGTAAATAATAATCATGTTCCTTTATCTAATAATTATAGATTCCTTAGTCCAAAAAAATCCA
>ML790875.1:198617-226347 GCA_009831015.1 Picea engelmannii | reverse complement strand
AAAAAAAAAAAAAAAAAAAAAACTAATGTTTTTTTCTAAACAAAGAATTCGAATCTAAAGAGAAGCTTACAGTATGAATGTTGGTTTTCTCAATCCAAAGTCTATGCTTCTCCACTATGTATCGAATAAAGAATTCCATTAAACCCAACCAACATAACATGCCATGCTCTCTAAACCAAATATTTCGAACATATCCCAGATTTATCGATGAAAGACATAGGAATTTTGGTTTATGAGATTGAATTACAAGGGTGTGAATATGAGGAATTGAGAAATAACGTGGTTCAAGCATATTTATTTTTTTTGGTTCCCTTTTCACTTTTATTGAATTTAATCATCTTGTGTTCCCAAAAAAAACCCTATCTTAAATAAAGATTGGTACAAACTTGACTTGTCAAAAATGGTTTTGCAAGCACATATTGTCAACGTTACACATTACACATCACAATAAGGGGGAATACCCATTCTTTCATACCATTCAATTGCAATCTCTCATCCAATGTTTATCTACATTGCATGTGGTACTTTATCATGAACTAATTAACCTTAAATTAGCAATGAAACTTGAGCCAACTAACTTTAAACTAGCAAGATTGACATTTGATTTATTCCATATGAGGAACTAGCTAAGCTATAAAAGGTACCATCATCTCACGAAGTTGCTTTTTTCAATACGTTTAGGTATTGAAATTTTGTTTTGTGGCATGTTTTTTAATACTTTAAAATAAGAAGATTGGCATTTTATGTATTTTAGTAGAGGAACTAGTCAAGTAACACTAAAGGAACTAGTCAAGCTCTAAAGTAACTTTAGAGGAATTAGTTATTTTTTTTAATATTTTAATATATTTATGAGTATGTTTTTACATGTTATTAATTTTTCGTTTAAATATGTTTTTATGTAATTTGGATATGAATTTCTTTCAAGAGAACCTATAATTTTCATTGATAACATTCTTTCATATTCATTAATCCAATTTTTTTAGGGTTATAATTTTATGCAAAATTAGTGGTTATGTTTATAATTGAAACATATATAAAAATTCAAACAATTTTAAAGAGTTGACATTTCAACTATGATTATCAATCTATTGCGATGATGATTATGTTGATGATGATGACAACGATGATGATGATGATGATGATGATGAAGAAGAAGAAGAAGACAACAATGAGGAGGGCAGCAATGACGATGGCCTAAAATTTTATTTTGATGATGATGATGATGACAACGATGACCTCAAATTTTATTTCTATGTTCAAAAACATTGGAGAATAGCTTTCCTAAATCTCCATAGTTTTAATCGTTGAAAGGTTCAGAAGTTCCATATTGTTACAAATATTATGAAATTCATGATGATGGACAATGATGATGAGGATGATGACAAACTAACATTTTATTTCGATGAAGATGATGATGATGATGACAAGGACGAGGACAACGACAATGATGATGATGATGATGATGACCTAAAATTATATTTCTATGTTCAAAAAAATTGCAGAATAGCTTTCCTAAATCTCCATAGTTTTAATGAGTTGAAAGGTTAGGAAGGGCCATATTGCTACAAATATTTTGAAATTGAGATACAATGTGGAGGTACATAAGACATTTTAAGAGAAAGTGTTTTTCACCTTCTACCTTCTTAGTGTCACAAAGATGACAAATTCTTTCATCCCACAATGTTTTAGGAATTGTCCAATGCTCTATTTCAATATGGAGCTCATGAGAGTTCATTCTTATTTTAGCAATGTTGGTTTTCTTCTTTAGGCTACTTATAACATAAAGAAACTTTTGATATTCTAGATTAGGGTTAATGACCTCTTTATAATATCTTTTTTTTTCTTATCCTCTAAGTCTTTATCACACCACAATATA
Source organism: Picea engelmannii (assembly GCA_009831015.1). Taxonomy (NCBI): domain Eukaryota; kingdom Viridiplantae; phylum Streptophyta; class Pinopsida; order Pinales; family Pinaceae; genus Picea; species Picea engelmannii. The sequence continues at coordinate 224,471 of ML790875.1, read as the reverse complement.
TCCTTAAATTTAGATGTCATAGTATTTTCAATGGTATTAATTTTCTACGGAGTGACTTAAGACTTAGCATCTTTATGCAAACCCCTCTTACGTCGTAGGTCACTTTGATTGGAGTTTGAAGCAATCTTATGAAACCACTTGTCTTTCATGTTAATTGTCTTGTGCTTGTACATTAGACACATAGTCATAACCATACTATAAATGGGAGAAAGACATGCTTCTATGAGGAGAATAGAACAAGGTGTATTGCTCATAATCTTAAGATTATAATTATAAAATGCTTATGGATTTGTTTGATCTTTCTCAATGATTATCTAGAGAGGTTGCAACCCCAAACTTCACATCCATATAAGATAAAAAGAGTGATGAGAGTCTCAAAGAGGAGTTTCTATTTTCCTCCAACTAGAAGTTGGTTGATTTACAAATGTTTTCAACACCAAAATAGGATTTCCATTCTCTATTAATCCTTTTCTCAATGCGATAGTTCCAACTAAGCTTGTGGTGAAGGTTGACTCCAAGATATTTGTATGAAGTAACTTCCTCTAACTAAGTTTTTATTATTATACACAAAATTAGCATAAGTGATATTTTTTGGATTTGATTATCATAACCTTTGCTTTGTTAGTGTTTACCATCAAATTTCTGCTAGAACATAAATCATTGAGAACTCTTAGTTGCTTGTTGATATTGGAGGGACATATTTCCATAAGCACAATATCATCAACATAAAGAAGAATCATTATGGCTATTCCAGGTAAAGTAGTGCCAGCACAACTTACTTCTTCCAAATATGCCTCTAACATATCAATGTAAATGTCAAAATGGGTAGGGGACAAGGGACAACCTTGCTTAGCTCCTATATTACAATTTTAACCAACCCTCAATGTTCTTGAACGTAGTAATAACATTCTTGTACAACCTATTGCAACCATGGGGGATTCACCTTATTGATCAATATATTACCACGTTCATTCATAAAGGGGCTTTTTTAATTATGAAAAATAGAGTCAATATATTGTAGGTATTCGGAGGGGACATAGGGTACGAGGGGGTTATAGGTATTGGGGGGTATAAAAGGGGCTATTTGGTAAAAATAAGGGATATCTAGTAAAAATAGGTTTTTTTTTAATGTATTGGGAGGGGGATTAAACAAAAGGATTTGGGGAGGTATTTATCAATGTCTAGTGAAATTAGAGGTATTCTTTAATATCCCAGAAGGAATGTGCTATGTCACAGGTTCATTGAGTGGAGACCCCGTGATTGCAATAGCCCTCAACTCAAATGGAATATTTAACTCTTTTAATATATTCCAAAGGTTAATTCCAAGCAATGTGTCAAATGCTTTCCTAATGTCAACAAAGCAACACAAGATACTGATTTAATTATTATGGCATTCATCTACGATGATCCTAAGTGTAACTAGGTGGTCCATGGTTGAATGATAGATTCTAAAACTAGCTTGGCCTTTAGCCTTTTTTTCCTGATTTTCTAACCATATATGTTAATATTATTTTTCAAAATAATTCCATATACCTTGGCTAAAAGAGGGGTAACCATAATGGTCCTATAATTAGAGAGGTTGTTTGTATCCCCACTTTTAAAAATAGGAACAATGAGGCTTTAGAGTCCATGGTTTAGGAAAACCTTTCTCGACTACTAGATTGAAGATATTGTAAGTGTGAATGATAAGGACAGGTCCTCCAATTTTTAGTATTTTCACTTGATAGTTTTCAATGTCCTTAGCTTTCTCTTTTGTGAGTCACTTAACCCCAAACTCTATGTATTCCAAAGTAAAAACATCTTCATTTCTAATAAGGGTTTTAATGTTGTCCACAACATTAAGGGATTCATAAAACTTCTTAAATTATGATTTTTTTTGTAAGTTGGTCTACTACTATGATCCATTAAAAAGAGGAGATCAAAATTCAATCTACATAATAAGGCCATCTTGATCGCATTGTCACATCCATTACAACTTCCCTAGCATTATATTATTGATCCTTATTACATTCATTTCTATATATTATCAAAATTGTCATACAATACGTTGAACAGTTAAAAGACATAATCAATTGATCATACTATGAGACCTTTTAAGGAAATTTGTAGTCCTAGCATAGAAAAAAAGTATCATAACTAAGGTGCATTAGGTTTAGATGGGCCTGGGTCTACAGATTTTCATGGCCCTTTGTCTTTGTTCTGTGGCATTGCCTTGTTATTGTCTTCATTGATAATTGGGTTTATGTTGGTATTAGCTAGATCAGAGTTATCTCCGACTTCCATTGTTCCATTCACTTGCTTTATGATTCCATGTAGTGACCTCGAAGCTCAACCAAAACACCAGTTGACATAACATAGTAAATTTAACATGAAGCCTCAAAAGGCTATCTTTGACCTCTAGCTGGAGCAGCTCCTCCTATTCTAGGTTAGTAGCAACCAAAGTTTTTTCCATCCAATAGAATCCTTTTTCTTGGTAGACCTTTGTATTTGAAGAGCGACAGAAACCTGTGTCCACCATCCAGCTCTGCAACTCATCTTCGATACTCTGTTTGGGTGTTTTTCTTACCTCACCCATCATGTCCTCAACCATTTGTTGAATATTATCAGGCATTTCCTCATAATATCTCTTATGAGCCAACAATGCATTCTCTTATGCCCTGATACCCTGAAACTCGAGCTTCTCCTTTCCTTTGGCTTGTTTCTGGGTTTTGGTTTTCCTTCCAAGCCTATGTTTCGGTACTTTGAGCTCCTCTGAATCAGATGTGTGCTCCTCTCTATTGTTAGGGTTCATCCCTTGAGATTTCCCTTTGAATTCTCTTGAACTCCACACAACACATACCCCAACCAACTCCTCTACTTGCCTCAAAAATATTACATCGCCACCCTTTTTGCTTCGCCTTGAATTTCTAGACTCTCTCAATCGGCCTCTAGTATTTGTTCCCTTATATAAAATTACACCCTCTTCCCAAGTGGCTCCCACTGTCTGAGGAGACAGGCCAACTCTGTCGCCAAAATGCAACTGAGATTTCAATAGAGAGGTAATTGTTGAGGATGCAACATTGTTCACCTCACGACTATAAGCAAATCCCCTCTCTCCCCCCCCAAAAGCAAACCTAGAAGCTATAAATAGTAAAAAAACACCAACGTGACAATAATGACCCGGTTTGCAACATGCTTACCCAAACAATTCTTTTGCAGAGAACGAACATAAGAGTCTACATAGGTATTAGTCTCGTTGTTGGCTTGCTTCTTAAAACTCACATTGCCACCTTGAGCTATGATGTCTCACAAGTGTTGTTGCTCATTCATAATTTTGGTATGATCAATTTTAATGTGCTAGTACACTCAACGTCTCTCGTCTGCATACCCTTCATTCCTAAACCTCATGCTCCAATTCGAACAATAAACTACATGTACTATCCCACGATCGACCTGCTCTTCATTGATGGGACTCACCCTCCTTCCTGTGTGTAGAATTCACCATGCAAGTGCCAAACGCTCTATGTCGTCCCTTCACGTCTCTGTCACCCAATTTAGGGGTTCTTAAACTATGAATTTCAATCCTTCAAGGAAATCATATTATTTTATTTGATTTTACAAGTTAGAATTTTCTTTTAGATATTTTTAGGATCGAATTTAGAAAAGTGTAAAAGCTTCTCTTGCTTTCTATTTATATAATATCCATTTAAAAAAAAAGTTAATTAGAGATTTATAACTATTTATCTTATCAACTTTTTAGGAACAAGTAAAAAAACAATAACATTATATATATATAATTCAACTTATGGAGCCCCATGTCCCTCCTTGGTGGGGGGAAAAGCTTTGGAAAACAAACAGTCTGGCAAAATCAAAACTATTTATGTGGCTTCGTCTTCACAACAAAGTCCCCACTTGGGACCAACTACAAAATAAAATTATTTTCAATGGTTCAAACAAATGTTGTCTCTGCAACTCGGACTCAGAGACAAACCTCCACATAATCTTGGATTTCCCCTTCTCAAAATCACTTTGGGATGAAATCATATCAACAAAAAACTGTGTTTTCTTATGGGAAGGAGATTCCATTGAAGCAGCCCTAAAAAATTGGTTCGACAATCCTGCCACAAAAAATTTCTGAGGCCTCCCCTTCCTAGTTTCATGGGGCATTTGGCTCACCAGAAACCAATCCATCTTTGAAGATACCCACCTTCCCCCTCTCGTTGTGCCCTCAACACCCTTGCAATTTGTTCCTCCCTTCCTCCCCCTCTCCCCCCTCCTCCCCTTCCTAGTGCCCCTTAATCCAAATCCAAACATCCTCTCCCTGGGCTTTCTTCGATGGTGCAGTGCAAGGACACCCCCCTGGAGGAGGAGTTGGTGACATCCTTCACCTTTTCGATTCAGACTCTCTCTCTCCTTCTTTGCAGGCATATGACCGACCACAAACAACTACAATGAACTTCTCGCCCTAAAACTCCTCCTTACTCTCGTATTTAAGAAAACAACATCGAAAGCCTGAATATCTACAGGGACTCTCTCCTCATCATAAATTGGATGACTAACACTTACACTTCTCAAAATTATCTACTGGAACCTTTGCTTCAATATGTTAAAAGAATTGATTGCTCTTTTACTCACATCTTCTTCACTCATGTGTACAGGCAGCATAACACATCTACCGACCAGTTATCCAAAGTTGGCCTGGAATTGGAAAGAGGATCATAGAAAATCAGCAAAAAAACACATGATCATTGTGCATAATATTTCCACGCCCCATGGGACCAACTTTAAATAGGATGCTCTCTTTTGTCACGAACTTCTTTTTTGGCTGCACAGAGAATTGATGAGATCACTTTTGTCTTTAGATGAACATGGATTGTTATCTCCTTTTTGAAATTTTGTATAATTGACTTCAGATGTAAGCTCTTTTTCCCCTTTTGGGATGTGCAGTAGTACACACACTTGTTTCTGCTCCTTGAGGCTTTAAGGGATGAAACCCATCAAAATGCCACATGCATGTACTGTTGTAAGTTTGTTATCTATAACAATAAAATTACCGATTTTTTCCATATATATACACACACATTCTCTCACCCCATTTTTCATATGTGATAATGTTCTATTTCCCTTTTATATATTATATATGATTTTATAATTACAATATAAAACCCTTTATAAATTATTGTATTACTATATTATAACAAATTTTCCAAATTATTTGAAAAAACTTTTATATTAATCATTAAAAATATAATATTATTGCCACGGCTTTACTAATTAGGGTCCACCTAAAAACTATATATCCACCTCCACCTCAACACTGATGTAAAATTATTTGAATAACTATTTAAGTGCAATAATTCTATTTATCATTTCTACGAAAAAAGTCAATAACTCATAACAACATTCATAAAGTGCAATCATTCTATTTATCATTTTTAAGAAATAAGACTCTAACCCCATAACAATATTCACGAATTTTTAAATTTCATATTGCTTGAGTTGCAAAACTATGAATATATCTTATTTAAATAAATAAATAAATCGTATATATCATTTAGTTACAATTTCTTAAAATCATATGACCGATCTCATTTAATGAAGATTATAATCCAAAATTATAATTATAATCAAATTTTATTCTTAATTATTTTAATAAACATTTAATTTTAAGAAATAATTATATAAACATTAAATAATAAAAATATTTAGATTATATTTATTTTGAAATTTTCACAAATATAAATTTTATTATTATTATACCAATGCAATATAAAAAAGAAAATTAAATTAAATTTATTTTTTTACTAATTTTATTTTTAATTATTTTAATAAAAAATAATTTTAAAAAACAATTGTATAATTTTACAATGTACATGAACAATAAATAATAGAAATATTTAAATTAAATCTACTTTTTAAAATTTTACATATATAAACTTATTATTAATGATAATTCAATGCAATATAAAAAAATAATTAAATTGGATTCATTTCTTAAAAAAAAAAATCTAATTGTTTAATAAAAAATTAATTTTAAGAAATGATTATATGATTTTAAATGAACATTAAATAATTAAAAATATTTAGATTAAATCCACTTTTTAAATTTTCATAATTCTTATTACTATTAATAGATTCTTTTTTATTTATATATTTATTTTATTGTTAATAATATTTAATCTCAATTATAAAAAAAATTATTATACCATAATCATAATTTTAATTAAATATCATTTTTATTTTTTAAATATTTCAATGAAAAGGACACTAAGCATGAGAAACATTTAGATTAAACCTATTTTTGAAATTATGCGTAAATTTGTTTATGGTTTAAATTTATTATTAATAATAATTTAATTTACATATACAAATCGTATTATTAATAATAATGTAATGTAAAAATTGATAATTAGATAAGATTTTTTTATTTATATATTTATTTTATTATTAATAATATTTAATCTTATAAAAAACACTTAGACCAAATCCACTTTTGAAATTTTGAAATCATGTATAAGTTTTATTATTAATAATAATTTAATTGAATATCGGATATGTTTGTAGAATTGTTCCTTGAAATTTGGAACAAGTATATTTCATTTAAATATTATTAATTAATTATATATAATTTGTAATTAAATGAAGATTACTACACCAAAACGATAATCCTAATCAAATCTCAAATACATACAGTAAACCCACTTTTAGAAATGCCCACATGTAAAAGTCTTATTATTAATATTAATTTAATTCCATGTATGGCATGTTTGTATAGTTGTCGGTTGAAATTTGGAATAAATAAGTACTAACCTCTCAATCGCTCATTATCACATACCCCACACCGAAGGACAAAATATTTGAAAATGAATTTCGTTCTCTTCTAAATATTACTTTTTAAAAACCCAATCCCATTTCGTTCGCATCCATGTAACATAATATGTTTGTTTTTATTTATTGTGTGTATACGCCAGGTTATTGTGTGTATACATCAGGGAGTATGTAAGGTTGAAGAAAACATGATGAGTATGAGTGGCATTAGGAAGGTTGTCAAATGAGTGAAGCACACAACCCATGATGACTCTCTCAACTAACCCAACTACCCTCCATATTATATAATTATAATTATTATCTCCATATTATATAATTATAATTATTATCTGCCATTCACCATTAAACACTATTCATTTCTACAATTAAAATAAACTGTCGGTGCGATTCCGCTAATGATTAGTCACGTTTATGGATCTATGATGATGCTTTAATTAAAGTATATCCATAATTCATTAATCATGGAGAAAAGGAGACACCCTAATAATAAATACATAGAAAAAAAAACATCTTAGCTTTTCACTGGTGATATATTTGACATTATACCAACTTGATCATGCACAGTGGAAGAAGACCAAAAGAATAAAATCTAAAACAAAACAAAACCGAAAAACTCTTCAAATAAAGTGAATGTTATATAATAATATAATTTCTTAAAAAAAAAATGAAACGACAATAAGAATTAAAGCAGTAATTTGTAGCTTAAATAAATAAATAATGTAAAAGCATATCACCTTCCGTAAGTCAAATAGCATCATATTCATCTTTGACATCCCTTTCTCTAACATATAAATAATAGTATCCTACCTAAAGTCACATAAATTTAGATATTCTACAAATCTGAACGTATAGTTTACGGACGGTGACTTAATTTTAAAGCAATTACTAAGATTCCTAAAAATAGAATCCTACCTAAATTCACATAAAAATAGATATTCCAAAAATCTCATCATATGGTTTACGGATGGTAACTTAATATGGAAGCAATGAAAGAGATTCCTAAATAGCATAGAAGAATAGAATAATATTAAAGATGAATAATTTTAAGATATTGAATTTTATTTTACTTTTATGTTTTTAATGATTTCATGGTTTATATGTCTTTAATCTATATGATTTTAAAGTTATGGTCAAATTAGAAATCAAATTGATATAGAAGACTCGGAAAAAAAATCTCTTTTAATATAGCAATTTGACTATTAAAATGGTACATACCTTATTTTTTTTTACATTTGAACCTATAACTTTCAAGAAAAAAAACATATGTTCTTAAATATAAAAAAGCACAAATATAAGAGTTAGAAATTACAATTAAACTAAAATAACAATAATAAAACAGTACATAGCTTTCAACGTAACAATTTCACTGTTAAAATAATACMTATTTTACCTCTCTATACATTTCAACCTATAACCTTTAAAATTGAAACATATATTCTTAAATATAAATATAAAATGTGAAAATTAGAAACTACAACTAAACTAAGATAAAAACCTTCACAAAAATGTATTATAGAATTCAATAAACATTATAAAGATAATGTACAAACATCTAAAATGTGTTTATAAAAATTTAAATAAATAAAAAAATGCCTTAAATATTCATTAGGGCGATGGTTATACCGTACACAAGTTGTATTGTCAATATGGCCAAAGTTACTCAATGAAAACTATGGTTTTTTTTAAACTCATATTCAAAATCTAGATAAGATCAAAAAATTAATATGTATTTTAAAAGTTTCAATAAAAATAAATTATTCATAATAATATTTTGATCAATTTTTTTTTTGTAAATTCTTTAATTTTTTAAGTTGATGTTGTGGAATGTTAATCCGCTCACCATTTTTTTAAGGATGTTTTTAGTTTTTCAAGTTGATGTCATGGAATGTTAATCCATTTACCCATTTTTGGGGATGTAGTTTGCCCAACTTGAATGGGATTACTATTTTTGATGTGCCTTGTCCAACTTGAATAGGATTGCTATTTTTGATGTGCCTTGTCCAACTTGAATGGGATTGTTAAAAAAGAGGTTGAATTTAGTATGATAAATATCTTTTTAATTACTTAATAATATAAAATAATGTTTAAAAAAAAAAGATATTTTGATAATGTGATTAAAAATTTTATGTAATTTTTTTTTAATTTTTAAAATATAATTATTTAATAATAAAAAATTTAATATGTTAATGTTTGAATAAAATTTTCATATTATTTTTAATTTTGGAAGATACAATTATTTTTTGATTATATAATAATCAAAATTGTTGTTTGTATAATCAAATACACATCGAGGATCTTTTAAAGTTTTTTTTTTTGTTTGTAAGTTAGTTAATATATTAGAACCTTCTTGAGAAAATTGCAAACATGTTGTCTTGCGTGTCAACAGTGCCCAACTAGGAAACCATTGTTGGCACGAGTCTGAGAAAGAGTGACACTTGTCCCAAAAAAAGTGTGACACTTGACCAAAAAGAGACTTTGTTTGTCATGCAAAAACTACAGTGCCACGTAGGGCGACAGGCTGTCTGAAAGCTAATCTATACAAGCGAAAAAACTACAAAGCCTCGCAGGGCGAAGGCTGTCTGTAAACTGAGTTGAACTAGACATGGCTAGCTTTAAAAACAAGAACTAAAAAAACTTAAACAAAAGAGCTCTAGAAACCTGGACCAAATTTTGGGCCTGAAAAGGCCTGGGTTTTCTTCATCTTTCCCTTCTCATGATCTGCAATTTCCTTCCGGAGATCCTGGAGAAAGGACACCAAGTTGTCCACCCTGCTCCATCGCTCAACATCTCTCTTTTGCAAATCCTTGAGGGTTGCTTTGACATCCTCCTGTCCTTTGGTGAATTGAGGATCCCTTAAATTTATATCGGTAGTAGTCATTGCCTTTATAAATTGCCAAACTACAATCTATCCTTATAATTTTGACTCTTACAACCATCCTTATATAGGTTTGTGTAAAAAAAACAATTCCAGCTTCGTATCGATGCTAAGACAAAACCATGAGACAAACCCTCTCTAACTTTACATAAACAAAAAATAAAACACGATCAAAAATCCATTCATCAAAATCTTTGTAAGTGTATCAAATATGTAGGAGTATGGTCTTTAATATCATGTATAACCAAACAACCTTCCTCCAAAATGAATGTGTCCTTTAATAAGTGATCAACTTTGTGGTTGAATCTCAGTAGATATCAACAAAGGACACCTCTTCAAAAATTACTTTATTTTCCATAATCATATCCAAAATAGGCCCTGGATCCAAGTTAGAAATGTTACTTTTTCCATTTTCCCAATCCATCAAAATATTGGAGTCATCATACACCTATAGCCTGTTAACTTGCATGTTCATTGCAACCTTAAGTAGGATCTAGAGGGCATAGAGTTATGCTCTATTGTTTGTGCCCAAACCTACCCCATACTTGGTTGTAAGCACCCCCAAGGATTTATTCAATGACCATTTTAATTCATCATCCTGGTCTTTTAAAACAATAGAACTATGCTTGAGGAGATTGGTATAGTTCGTCCATTCTTCAGGTTATTTGTGCAATGTTATTAATAAATTCATTTAGCATTCCTTGTTTAAAAATTATACGGTTGAACCATTTTATTGCGAGCACGTAAAAGAATTTTTAATTCTAGAATTGATGGAGGTTATTTTCACATGTTTCCATATAATTAATAGCAATGCACCTAGCATCACAGTGAAGGTTAGACCCTCTCTAAGTGCATCACAGTGGTGGATTTTTTGAGGATGTAGAGCTAGAGAAGAGTGAGATGAACAACATGTTTAATACGAATTATATGAACACAAATGTACAAGATAACCATCTCTTAAAAAATTTATGCACACTCCTATATAACCTAGATATGGCCTCCCATAACACCAAAGACAATGGCCCTTTACCAAAAAAGATCAACAACGAATACATAGTCTCACCTAAACCTTCCCTCATACCATCATCACACCATGAACCATCAACTTGTCCCCATAGGAATTAATTTATTGTGAAATTGTAGGCATGTAAGAAAGGGTTCAAGGGTGGCATGCCAATCCCCAAATATCCTTAATATCCTTGACCATCCAAAAACAAGTTATCATGAATCAAAATATTGTATCTCAATCAATTAAAGACTTGTTAGGAGCATGTGATGATCAAGAAACAATATGTCATACTCTTTGACGAACAAATGCAAGGGGATACGATGTGGATTTGTGACATAAGAGAGCTAACAAAGTATATATATTTCAAATGCACCAAAACTTGGTCACTGAATTAATTGGCCTTCTGTAATGGTCTTGGGGGATTGTTTGCAATCATGTAGATAGAAATCCAAAGGGTGCATGTCTGGATTATTGTTGACATTACTTATTACATATGTGTGCATGGAATGAAAAGGGTCATGTATGCAAGGTCACACGGGTGCAAATGCATAGAATGTTGAGGTGCACACAAGATATTGATATAGCTGCATATAAGTTGGAGCACAATGTGCATAATATGAACTTGATGCACTAATTGTTGTAGAGGATTGATGAACGAGCAGGGTCTATGCCCCTTGACCCTGCTCGTTAGCGATGATGGGAGGCTAATAACGACATCTCCCCTTGTAACGTTCCTAGCCACCTAGGTTGGGCCACGCCACACAAAAATCTCCTAATTACAGCTTTGATACCATAATGTAGCATTCCCCCAACCCAATCGAGGGACATTACGGTGTTGAATAAACATAAAAATGAAATTTCTGCTAACTAATTTGATTCATTTATAGTTAGTCGATTTCTTGTAGCTTACAGTTACAAATTTAAAACATATTTAGCTATTGTTTATAACCATAAAATAGATGCATCTAAAGCACACCAAATTAACATGAATGCAGCTTAATCATTCACACAACAACATAATTCATTCTCAAATACATATAGTTCATGCACAACAATAACACATGTAAATAACACAACAACAAGATATAACACTTATCTTTAAACAAGATTTGTGCAACCAACTGCTTGGGACAAACGTTCCACCCAACCATAGACTGATTGTTCCAATTATCAACATCCAGTCACCCCCAAGTTGAGGCTAGTAATCCACAAAAGAGGGTGGTCTCTCATAGTCCATTCACAGCTCATAAAACTCATAACCCAAATGATATTCTCCTACAACTATCCCGATTTTTTCTACCAACTCTCTTCCTCTTGACTTGCCCAACTCAAGGAATGCACCATTCATTTATCAGGGATAGCCCAAGGGATGTGTCATCCGTTTATCAGGATTAAACCAAGGAAGGTGCCATTGTTTATCATGGTCTCTATGGCACATGTAACTAGGAATATCTCAGTTGGGAAATCAAGGGAACTTGCTTCTAGGAAAACTACCAACAAACCAACAACAAACACTTGATGTTATAGTGCAACTCACTCTGGAGTTCACTCTTCAGCCCTGAAAACCTGTATCTTCAATCTTCAGCTCCAAAACGCTCCAAATACGTTCCAGCTTGCTCTAGAATTCACCCTCCATGGTTGCACCAGCTTCAAGCTCTCTTTCTTGCTCTCTCCTCCCCCTTATGCACAAAAACTTCATGTCTTCGTATAAGAACTATTGTCCCAACCCATATGAATTTCCTCCCTTTGGATTGCCTTTCTTGACTCACACTCTTCCCCAAGCTGATTGTACTCAACCCCCATGTGCCCAATAACTTTGAGATGTGACCACTCACACCCACCCTTTTACATGTATTCAATGATTGGTTTTGAGAACACTCAATCAAAAATGGGAAGGTTCATATACAATTAGAAAATTTAGGAAAATGGGTTGAATTAGAATACACGGGTAATTCCCCCCTTGGACCCCTCTTGGTCATTATCCTAGACATTCCCCCTCTCTTGTGGATTAATTCAGCCCCCATCTCTTGTCCATGTCCCCTTAGTAGTTGGCATCACATTTTATTATTAAAACATAGAGATACAATTCACATATTACATCGCTTGGTTGTAGCCACATATTATATTTACATAAGCATTAATTAAACTAGGGATTATAGTGGGGATGTTACATTCCCCCTCCCCTGCAATTGTGCATCGTCCTCTCTCTCTCTATATATATGTGTGTGTGTGTGTGTGTGTGTGTGTGTGTGTGTGTGTGTGTGTGTGTGTGCAAATTACAACACAATACTTAGAAACAAAATTATGCAATTTAACAACTCTAGCAGCAGCTCCAACCAAAATCTCATGTTCCACTTCAACTTGTTGACCCAAGGAATGCACCATTCGTTTATCAGGGTTAACCCAAGGGATATACCATTTTTTAATCAGAGCTAACCCAAGGAATGAACCATTCTTTTATCAGGCCCCCCAACGCAGTTGGCTAGGACTCTGAGATATGGTTTCAGAATTTTAGTTGTTTAAAATGGAGTCTACATTTTGTTTTCTTCAAAATTGTCAAAAATTTGCGAGTATTCTACCCGCATGTTTTCTTCATGCTCCTATGTGGCATCTTCAGGACCGTCGTAGGTCCATTGAACCTTTACCATCCCTATGGCTTTGTTTCTGGGCACTTTGAATTTCCGGTCTAGGATGCATACTAGTTCCACCCAGAAACCCCCTTTGTGCTCCACCTGAATCACATTCCAATCAACAATTATGTGGTTAGGATCAGGTACATACTTCTTTAATAAAGATACACAAAATACATTATGCACTCTCATGGATGCAAGAAATGATAGCATGTATGCAATTGGTCCTATATTTTCTAATATTTCAAAAGGTCCACAATATCTTACTACCAACTTCAGGAAAAATCCAAATCTTAACGAACTTCTCTTTGCATTCACTTTCAAAAACATATGTTCTCCCACTTTAAAATCTATGAAAACTCTATTCTTGTTTGCATAACTTGTATGCCTATCCTGGGCAGAGTTTAAATTATGCTTTATCTTTTCCATCTTCTCTTCCATTTCTTTAAAAATTATGGCCCAACAACTGCTCTGTCTGATGGATTATCCCAACTCACGAGTGTGTTACATTTTCTTCCATACAATGTCTCAAATTGACTCATTTTCAATGAGGCATGATACTCATTGTTGTAGGAAAATTCAACTAAATGAATATAATCTTCCCACTTTGATGGTTGATCCATCACATGCATTCTGAGCATGTCCTCAATTATCATGTTAGTCCTTTTCGTTTTCCCATCTGACTCTGGATGATACGTTGTACTAAGATTTAAATTCGTTCCAAAGCCCTTGAAAAAACATTTCCAACAATTAGATGTGAACTTTGGATCTCTATCTGAAACTATTTCTTTAGGTATCCCATGTATCCTAGCAACTTCTTTCATGTAGATATCTACAATATTTGTTGGCTTGTGTGTAGTCTTTACTGGAATAAAATGTGTTGTTTTAGTCAATTTATCCACCACAACCATGATGGAATCATGTTGCTTCATTGTTCTGGGTAGCTTAGTAATAAAATCAATTGTAACTACTTCCCACTTCCATTCTGGAATGGGAAATGGTTGTAGCAAACATGTTGGATGCCTATGTTTTGTCTTTACCTTTTGGCATTCTATACATATGACTATGTAATTAGCCACTTCCTTCTTCATTCTCGGCCAAAAGTATTGGCTTCTTACTGTTGCAAGTGTCTTCTGATATCCTAGGTTCCCAACATATGGCACATTATGTATTTCCTTCATAAATGTGTTTTTCATCTCACTAGAATTCAACACATACAACTTACCTTTGTACATGAGAATTCCATCATCCTTCAACTCATAACAATTAAATTTCTGTTGAAAATAACCTTGTTGTAATGTCCCTTTTATTTTCAAATAATGTTGATCTGAATTTGTTGCTGCAATGATTTGATCCTTCATATCATTCCTGCACATGTTGATGGCTGCAATATGCACTTCATGAGCTCTCATGTTGAGTGCATCATCCACTTGATTTTCTTTGCCTTTTATATGCTTAATTTCTAAGTCATATTCACTTAGAAATTCCAGCCATCTAGTTTATCTAGCATTTAGTGTTGGTTGTCCAAACAAATGTTTCAAACCACAGTGGTCCGTCCTTAGCTTGAATTTCTTACCCATAAGGTAATGCCTCCACATTTTCAATGCATATACAATTGTTGCTAACTCTAAGTCATGTGTAGGATAATTCCTCTCATGCTCTTTTAATTTTATGGACTCATAGCATACCACATGGTCCCTTTGACTAAGAACTCCACCGAGTCCTTCCTTGCATGCATCAATGCACACAACAAAATATTCGTTTGGATCTGCAATCTTCAATTTTGGTGCACTTGTCAGCATTCCATTCAACTGTTGAAAACTCTCTTCACACTTAGAAGTCCATTCAAATTTCACTCCCTTATTTTGCAAGGAAGTGATTGGATTTGCAATCCTTAATAACCCTTTTATGAATCTTCGGTAATAACCAACAAGACCCGTGAATGATCTAACCTATGTGACATTATTTGGCATTGGCCATTCTCTAATGGCCTCTATCTTCTCAAGATCAACTTCTATCCCTACTGTTGATATTATATGCCCCAAGTAGTGAATCTTATTTTGGTAAAAGATGCACTTACTTAGCTTAACATACCACTTATGCTCTCTTAGAACTTGCAACACCATTCTTAAATGTTTTCCATGCTCCTCTTCTGATTTAGAGTAGACGAGTATATCATCTAGGAACACAATCACAAACTTGTCCAGTTACTCCCTGAATACTCCATTCATCAAACACATAAAAATTGTTGGGGCATTTGATAGCCCAAATGGCACTACCGTGAATTCATAATGCCAATATCTTGTTCTAAATGTTGTCTTGTTGATGTCTTCTTCCTTTATCCTTACTTGATGATAGTCTGATCTCAAGTCAATCTTTGAAAATATTCTCGCACCTTTCAGTTGATCAAAAAAATCATCAATTCTTGGAAAAGGATATTTATTCTTTATGGTAACCTTATTAAGTTGCATGACATCAATAAACAGCCTTAAGGTCACATCCTTATTCTTCACAAAAAGAACCGGGGCTCCCCAAGGTGACACACTTGGGTGTATATACCCCTTCTTCAAAAGTTCTTCAAGCTGCATCTACAACTCTTTTAGTTCTAGTGTGCCCATTTTGTAAGGTGTCTTAGACACTAGGGCAGCTCCTGGCGCCAAATCAATAGAGAAATCAATGTCTCTCTTTGGTGGAAAATCTAAAATTTCTCTGAAACTATCTTCAAAATCACTCAAACCGAATGGTCTTCAATGCTTGCCACTTTGTCTTTCGCTTCCTCCTCCATATGGGATGAAAAAATCTCACATCCTTTCTTGAAACTCTTCTTCAACTGCATAGATGAAATCTCTCTAACAACTACAACTTATGGAATGCCTTGAATATTTCCTTGTTTCCCTTCTTCATCAAGACATGTGATTGCCTTGTTGTAACCGTCTAGGACATCATGGTGTTTTTCTAACTAATCCATGCCAATTAGATAGTCATATGAACCCAACGGTATGATGTTTACATCTACCTTTGTGATAAGTCCATTCATGTCTATCAGGAAATCCTTAACAAACTCATTGATCTTTCTCTTAGCTCTTATGGCTAACTGAACTAACCAAGATTTATTATGCTCACTTCTTTGCAAGTGAAATCTTTCAACAATGTTAGCATTTATGTAACTATGGCTAGCTCTAGAATCAATCAAAATTGCTATGGGATGGTTATCAATCGTACCTTCCACTTCGATCATGGGGGATTGATATTCAGCTTGCTTGTTGTCCAAGGCTGCATAAATCCTTGTCATGCTTCCTCCCATGTCTTCCACTGCTTCAGCCTCTTGAATATTTTGGAAAATCCTCATTCTTTCTTCTTTGTGAGGTGACTCCCTATATAGATTATTTCCCTCACATCACCGACATTGCATCGATTGCTTCCTTGGCCTTTTTCCAAATGAATATGTAGTCTTGTGTTCATTTTTGGCGACTTGACCTTGTTGATTTGCTTGGGAATTATTCCTAAAAAAGGGTGGCTTAAAACCCTTCTGCCTTTGATCCTTTTTACCCTTCATCTTGCCATTCCAAGCTTTTTGGAAAACTAGTCTTCCTTTGCTATGCTCATACAAATGCCTTTATCTCCTTATGGTTTCCTCCAAGGTTTTGGGGTTATCATATGAATCTTATCACTATAGAAAGAGGGTAACCCACTCATAAATATTTGTATTTTGACCTTCTCAACCTTGATGAAGTCAACATATTTTAACAATTCAAAGAACCACTTCTCGTATTCCTCCATTGTCATGGTTCCCAACTTGAGTTCAAAGAACTCTTTCATCTTTCTTTCATAGTAATGCTCGGACAAATATTTCTCTTGGAAATATCCCTTGAACTGCCTCCATGAGATTATTTTATCATCAAGGTTCTTGGCTTGCTTAAGTTGATCCCACCACATGGTTTCCTTCCCTTGCAAGTGGTAGCTAGAAATTATTGCTTCTACCCGGGATGGGTAATCATGTAGATGTAAATATTTCTTCATCTCCAACATCCAGGCCTCAATATCTTATCCTTTCTTGTGCTCACCATTGAAAGTCAGTGGCTAAATATTCTTGAGTTCACCCTGCAAGATGTATGCATCAGGTCTTCTCCTTTTCCTCTGAACATGAGACACACTTGGGCTACTCCCTGGACCTGAACTTGCATGAGTTCTTTTGGTGGAATGCCTTGGAGAATGATGACATCTACTCATGCTTCTTGATTGCCTATCAATCTCATGATCATCTCTTTTTCTATGGAATCTTGATGTTGATACTTGTCTAGCACTAGTTGCTTTCTTGGTGCTAGAGTCCTTGTTAATTTGATCCTATAGCATATTTAGGATTTGAAGTATCTCTTCTTGAGCCTTCGTGATCCTTTCATTATCAACCCTATAGCTCTGCACTTCTTTTTGCAGGCTTCTCATAGTTACAGGCTCTTGCTTGTCTCTTCTCCCATTAGAATCAATCTTAACATTACCCATGATGGTATGCAGAACTACAATTTCTTCTTCATGGTTGTAAAACCATTAAGCATCATCCTTGTCTCTAGTTCTCATGTAGGAACTAAAGTCTATTTTTTTGTATCTCTAATTCTGCAAGAATGTGCATGCAATAATTTGTTGTTAGAATTAAGCATATTGCAAAACATTTCTCAATTAGATTACAGGTCATTCTTCGTTTTAAATTATGAATAATATTAATGCACTAATCCCAAGTAGTATTCCTTAAATTCACTATTCTTCGAAACAACTTCCCAGTGCCTATCCTCATGCCTCAATCTGAGTTTTGAGCGAAAAGTTACAACAATTACAAATTGCAATTTCCACTCTTTTGCTACTACGTAATTCACTTTTATCGCTTTTGAAGAAAATATAATGCCCAAATCAAAATTCTAGGTTGAAATAACTCTTCTACTCCTCAATACCTTTCCAACGACTATTCGTTTGCTCCATTCTGAGCTTCGAGATGAAAGTTATGGTGGCAAAACAATGAAGGAATATTCATTAGCACGTGCAACATAGTAGCAATGCTCAACAACCATTCGATCATTTCTTGATTAGATCTCCGCCATTGATATGTCTTAATGGATTCATCGTGGATCTAAGTCATATACCTTCTTCATTTCGGTATTCCTCGTTCTACAATTTGTACCCTCCATTTCCGTCGCACTCACTTTGCACTTATACTTAGATTCTTTTCCATTATTTTCTCCGCAGGTCTATAATACATCATGGGTTGTCGAATCGCTCACTTTATGGCCATCCAATCTATGACACATGGTGACCTCCTAGCCACTCGATCGATTCTCCATACTTAGTCATTTTCTTACTCTCACTGCGAGCAGCAAGTCTACAACACTTTCTCGGCTCTTATATCTGTGACCCCGTCCGACTGACAGATTCTTGTTACTTAGTCGATTTTTTTTTGATATCTCAACATAATTCCGTAGAACATCTCCATTCTATCGATTCCTTCTCGATACTTAGTCATTTATTTGAGATATCTCCATTCAAGATATTCTTCATACTTAACCAATTTTTGACATTTCACTGCAGGTTCGCGGGTCCAAAACATTTTTTCACATATCCCCCACTCTCCGTTGTGTTCACCACCTCCATGAAATCTTGGGACTTAGCCTATTTACCACTTCTTACCATGGGTTCGCGGGTCCGCGAGGATACCATACCTCTTTCCATACCCCCGATTCTCTTCGCGCTCCACGATAGCTTAACACTTAGACAATTCCAAGATCTTACCGTGGTTTCATGGGCCTGCCACATGATCCAGGTGGATATCAGTGGCCACCCACCTTTCCCAACTTGCTCAAAATAGTTTTCTGGCAATCTTGGCAATTTACTATTTTTAGCAGTTTTTAACTTTCGGGGCCATTTTGAGGGCCTAAATGAAGGTTTTTCGGGATTGATCTTCTCAATAATAGTCATAGGCTTTGATTGAGCCCCCAAAATGAATCTCCTCGACGATACCTTTCCAACGGGCTATCGTGTGCCTTAAATGAAGATTGTATGCAAAAGTTACGACCCCGAGAAGTTGATGTACTAACTTACCCAAACAGGGCCCACATGACTTTTGGTGCTTCATCTCCTAGGGTTAGGTTTTTGGATATCTAGGGTTTTTGACATTCTTGTTTATTGTAAAACGGCCTTCAGAGCCTCATTGTAAGGATCTTCTTGCGAATGAGTGCAGCCGTCACATCTCTTCTCAGTGATAAGCCGCCACCATTCCAACAAGCTTGTTTTTTGCTGCATTTTACAGTTTCAGCTTATTTCCTTGTTGAATAGAAAACCCGTTTTACTGTATCTCTATTATTCTGTGTTAAACATCTTTTAATAATCTGTATTCATTTCGTTTTTCTCATAAAATCCAGATCACCACATGGCTCCACATCACTTGCCAACTCTCATCACATCCAATATGTACCTGCCACCATGGAAATACAAGTCTTTCTTCTACCACATCAGCTGACACGTGGCCTCCACGTCATGTTGACGTCTTCGTATGGAAAAATTCCCAATTTTTTTTTATTTTGCTTATTTTCGAAATTTTTCAAAGAGGCTTAATTGTTCCAAATTATTTGCAAAATTCCTTAAATTTCACTTCAATAGTTTTGTCAAATCAATTGCAGGCATCCTCATTTCGGCATTCTGTCAAACAATTTGCAGGTTTACTCTACAATTTTCATTCCTGTGCTCTTCTAATTGGCCCATACATGCTCTGTGTTGAAAACTAGGCTCGAATACCACTTTGTAACATTCCCAGCCACCCAGGCTTGGCCACGCCACACAAGACTCTCCTAATTACAACTTTGATACCATAATGCAATGTTCCCCTATCCCAACCAAGGGACATTGCGGTGCAGAATAAACATAAAAACGAAATTTATGCTAACTAATTTGATTCACTTACAGTTAACCGATTTCCTATAGCATACAATTATGAATTTAAAATAGATTTAGCTACTGTCTATAACCATAAAATAGATTAATCTAAAGCACAACAAATTAACATGAATGAAACTTAATCATCCACACAACAACATATAAATCATTCTCAAATACATATAGTTCATGCACAACAATAACACATGTAAATAACACAACAACAATATATAACACTTATCTTTAAACAAGAGTTGTGCAACCAGCTGCTTGGGAGGAACGTTGCACTCAACCATAGATTGATTGTTCCAATTCTCAACATCCAGTCACCCCCGATCTAAGGCTAGTAATCCACAAAAGAGGGTGGTCTCTCACAGTCCACTTGCAACTCATAAAACTCATAACCCAACTGATATTCTCCTACAACTATCTTGATTTTTCTACCAGCTCTTTTCCTCTTGACCTGCCCAACCCAAGGAATGCACCATTCATTTATCAGGGATAACCCAAGGGATGTGCCATCCGTTTATCAGGATTAACCCAAGAAATGTTTCATTCATTTATCAGGGTCTCTATGGCACAAGTAGCTAGGAATCTATCAACTGGGAACTCAAGGGAACTTGATGCTAGGAAAACTACCAGCAAACCAACAACACACACTTGTTGTTACAATGCAACTCACTCTGGAGTTCACTCTTCAGGCCTAACAACTCAACTCTTCAATATTTAGCTCCAAAATGCTCCAAATACGCTCCAGCTTGCTCTAGAATTCACCCTCCATGGCTGCACCAACTTCAAGCTCTCTTTATTTCTCTCTCCTCACCCTCATGCACAAAAACTTCCTCTCTCTGTCTAAGAATTTTTGTCCCAACCCATATGAATTTCCTCCCTTTGGCTTGCCTTTCTTGACTCACACTCTTCCCCAAGCTGATTGTACTCAACCCCCATGTGCCCAATAAATTTTGGATGTGACCACTCACACCCACCCTTTTACATGTATTCAATGATTGGCTTTGGGAACACTCAATCAAAAATGGGAAGGTTCATATAAAATTAGAAAATTTAGGAAAATGGATTGAATTAATATACATGGGTAATCCCCCCCTTGGACCCCTCTTGTCCATTATCCTAGACACTCCCCCTCTCTTGTGGATCAATTCAGTGCCCATCTCTTGTCCATGTCCCCTTAGCAATTGACATCACATTTTATTATTAAAACATAGAGATACAATTCACATATTACATCGCTTGGCTGTAGCCACATATTATATCCACATAAGCATTAATTAAACTGGGGATTATAGTGGAGATGTTACATGTGGCATTCCAATCCCCAAATATCCTTAATCTCCTTGACCATCCAAAACAAGTCATCATGAATCAAAATATTGTATCCCAATCAATTAAAGACTTGTTAGGAGCATGTGATGATCAAGAAACGATATGTCATACTCTTTGACGAACAAATACAAGGGTATCCAATGTGGATTTGTGACATAAGAGAGCTAACAAAGTATATATATTACAAATGCACCAAAACTTGGTCATTGAATTAATTGGCCTTTCGTAATGGTCTTAGGAGATTGTTTGCAATCGTGTAGATAAAAATCCAAAGGGTGCATGTCTGGATTATTGTTGACATTCCTTATTACATATGTGTGTATGGAATGCAAAGGGTCATGTATGCAGGGTCACATGGGTGCGAATGCATAGATTGTTGAGGTGCACACAAGCTATTGATATAGTTTCATATAAGTTGGAGCACAATGTGCATAATATGAACTTGATGCACTAATTGTTGTAGAGGATTTACGATCGAGCAAGGACTCTTCCCCTTGACCCTACTCGTTAGCGATGATGGGAGGCTAATAATGACATCTCCCCTTGGACCTCATGGGGATCCTGCATGCCCTATTCATGGCTTGGTGCACATAGATCTATGTGCATCCATCTTCACCTACAATTGATTAATTACCCCTTCTTCACAAGCATTGTTCCCCATTACATTAATTGTTGACTTTGGAAACTATTTATGGAGTCGTTGTAATGTATACCATTGAGATTGATGTGCATAATTCCTAGCCTTAATAGTGTTGAAATATTTTGTGAGTTCCTTGTTGCATGTGTGTATAAGTTTGATCAATGATGGCATCATTTGGAAAAGGGGTCAATTTCTTAGGATCCAAGTCTATCGGATGTGTGATTGTTGGTTATTCAAGAAACAACAATACATAAAGCTTTGATCCTTGATGTTGAATACTATATGCATACCAAAATATGGAGGAAGGTTGAGTACAAAATTATTTTATCTCACTACTCATTGTATGGTGTAAGGACCATATTTGAGAGATTTGAGTTTGTGGTGAGGGACCTTGAAGCATTCCTTTTGAAGTTGTGGCCAAACATTATCACCATTCTATAAGTGACGAGGGGCCCTATGACATGCATCATGTACTCCTTGTAATTCCATTGTTTGTCTATCACTCTCTACTAAACCTGCTAATGTGCCTATTGAATATGCTATATAAATTTTTATGCTATGTCCATTTCCTTTGCATGCATGGGGAACTCAAGAGTAACTAGCATGTGAAAGGCAATGTATAGGGGTGAAATTGGTTGTTACCTGAGACATTCTTAGAAAGGATTGTTCCCTCTAGAACTATGGAGATATTTATTGTAGGCACATTGGATGTAAGGAATATTCCCATCTCATGTGTGCATGTGCATACTATTGTACATGCACAAAAGATACACAAGTGTATGATTTTCAGCTTATGTTTAATCGTTTGTCTAAGGATGAAATGTAGTTGATTTATCCAATTGTGTGTCCAATGTTTCCCACAAGAATTACTAGAAAGGGATGATAAACCTAGGATCACAAATCATACATGATGGATTTTGGAACCCTAAAGTAGATAAACACATGGTTGAAGAAGGGTTTGACAATCATTATTAGGTACACTAATAGCCTTCTTACATGCAATCAAGAGGGTTATTTTTTAGAAGTGATCCACAACCATAAACATGGAATCATTATAATTCTTCATCATGGGGAGAATTTATAGGAAGTCCATGTTTATAGACCCCCACTCTATGATTTTAACCAATATGGGTGTGTATAGACCAAGTTTGCAATTTGCAGACTCGATAATATAATGGAAGATGCAAGATAATATGTCCCTCTATGTTTTGAAGCATGTTTAGCTAGTAGAAGTGCGTTTGGAGTGTAGCAAGTGTCTCAATTACACCAAAGTGAGTTGGTGACTTGGAGATGTGTGGCTCCCAAACTAGTTAGTTGTATTGTGTGCCCAATCGATCTTAGGCAAGTTCATTCTAAGTCTACACAAAATTTCAATCATATGGAAAGAGAGATCCAATTATTGAAGTTGTGATCTCATGTGTTGATCACAATAAGCAGTGTTGTAATTGGTGGGCGACTAAGACAATATGTTGCTTTATTAAATTTCAACTTCTTATTCTTAATAACCATATGTAATTATTGCATATATGTAATCCATTTCATGTGGCACACATTCTCCATCTTACCATGTGTATGCAAACATTGAAGCAATTTGTGATCTAAATTAAGGATGTTCTCTTTTCCTTTCACCACTGCTTCACTCCTTCAACAATGGCGTATGATTAATTTTCATAGATAGAGTACCTTTGCATAGTGTCACTAAATGTCTCTAAATTAAATGCAATAGGATGTCCATGTTGAGTGAGAATTGCACCAAGCACATAGCATCCATGTTATAGGGAAAAGTACAAAACTAAGCAAAGGTTGAAGCATTGCTAGGTAATGTTATGCTCTATTATTATGTAAGGAGGGATATTAACCATGTGAGTAAATCCATGTTGTTACAAGCTAAGAGTCTACTAAGAATAACTCAACATCCTAAAGAATCCTAAGAAATTTAAGAGAAATATTTCTCTATCTTATGCTCCATCTATGCTCATTAAGTACATATTTGTACAAATATGTGATCAAGTGGTCAATCAAGGTGGTCCTAATTATTTGGTGTTGGGGTCAACATACTAATGTGGCCAAATTTTATTAGTGTTTGAGGCATTTTTCTAGAGTTAACTTGGTTAGACTTGACCACTTATGATACCCTTTTCATGGGCACTCTTAGTTGTGACATGCAATCATCTATGCACGTTGAGTTATAGTCATGATGGTGTAGCTCATTTCTATGACAAGTTTAGAGTAGAGGTTTTATTGATATTGTTGTAGATCAATATAGAAGAACATTGTGGTGTCATGTGAAACTATTATGTTACATAGATCAATACCCTTGCCCCATGTAGTGATGGTCCCCATTACAACAAGATGATAAGTATTGGTCCCCATTGTAACATTGGAAGGTTCTTCCAAGTAATATTTATCATGTTATCCAATAAATGAGGAAACTTCTAATCTACCTACTCAAGTATGAACTACTTAGCCTATGTTGGGAGATTACCCTTTTTGACAATTTGAAAAGAGTTGGGTAGCCTTATTGTGAGTTTTTTTTATTTCATCATATCAATAATTTGCTTAGATTCTATGGATTGTTGAACTTAGGATCAAATCAACTAGAGATTTAGGCCATACGATGCTTTGCTCAAGTAGTGGAGGACTATAAAGTCATAACATCCCAACATTAAATACAAGATGAATCCCAAGATACAATGGTGGATTAATCTTGAAATTGTTGTTGCCACAATACCCAAGGATGGTAGATGAACTATATCACAGTGGCATGAGATTGCAATGTGAACCATTCAATCTTTCCTTCTAAATGTGTCACCATACATAAGAGGAATCCTAGATTCATAATTAAATATGCATCCATAAAAGTTAGGCATATACTTACTAAAAGCATGCCAATACATATCTATTTCTCTTAAATAGAACCATAAAGCAATGTGTACACAAAAATCACCACCATTACAGAATTCAAGGAAATAAATAATAGAACATAAAGAAAATGCTAAATACTTATCTTTCAATAAAAGGGTGGTCCAAGCAGTTGCCTACCTAAGAGAGATTCACCACCCAACCATAGGCATCCATTGCAAATGCTACTCCCAAGCTAGGTTATAAGGCCACCAAGGTTAAGAAAACCAACTATAAGCCTATAACACGCTTAAGCTAATGTATGATTCACATGATGCAACTAATCCTCTTACTACATGAGTCACCAACAACTCATCCATCCTTCCTTTAGTCATGAAACTCTCTTCCCTCATCCATACACAACACAACTTAAACATTTCCTTTATTTGTTTTATAGTTCTTTAGGAACTCAACACCATCCAGTGCTCTAATGTAGGTAAAGAGTCTAGAGGCTAATTCCCCTACTAGGAAATCTTAGTGGGAAATTATTTTGATTGAAAGGAGTCAATACACAATGTAAACATGTAGGTGATGGTTTCCCATATGGACTTAACTTGATTAGGCTTAATTTATATCCATGCTACCCTTTGTGAGATTCCTCTCGACAATGATGTGGCTCTAGAAATGTATGTTGAGTTATCATTTAATTGTCATGAGTTGCTAGCTACTTTTATCCAAAGAATGTTTAGTATAAAAGTTTTATTGCTATTATTATAAAGTGAAATATTTAATAATA
>ML790875.1:120647-160669 GCA_009831015.1 Picea engelmannii | reverse complement strand
GCCCTATCCCATCCTCCTCATAGAAACACGCCTCTCCCCCATTGAGAGCATGGCTATGACTAGATACCTAATGTATAAGAACAAGTTAAACAACATGGAAGACAAGAGGTTTCCTAAAATTGCTTCAAAATCGAGTCATACCATCGACTCAAGGGAGAATGGAATAAAGATGAGCGGTTTTGGCTAAACTATTGGGGAATCATGGAAGACACCGTTTTGCAGAATAAAGATACTATTAAAAAAAATGTCAAATCAAAATTTATGGAGAAAATGTGGTGTGATAAAGAGTTAGAAGAAAAAAGAAAATTAAGGTATTATAAGGATGTAATCAACCCTAATCTAGAAGATCAAAATTATCTATCTGTTTTGCTAAGTGTAAAGAAAAAAATAAGCATTGCTGAGATAAGAACATATTCTCACGAGTTCCATAGTGAAACTAGGCGTTGGTCAATTCCTAAAACACCTTGGGATGAAAGAGTGTGTCACCTTTGTGACACTAAGAAGGTTGAAGATGAAAAACACTTTCTCTTAGATTGTCCAACCTATACCCATATTAGATCTAATTTTCAAAATATTTGTCACACTACCAACCTTCCTAACCTCTTAACTCAACAAAAGTATGGTGATCCGGGAAAGCTTCTCTCAATGCTTTTCGAGCACAGAAACAAAATTTTAAAGAATCGCAAGTAATCACTTTTTTTTCCAACAGAAAATTCCTCATTGTATTTATAAAAATATAATATGTTCTCAAGACAGTCATTACATCATAGGATCGATGTTCAAGTACTGATCCAATAAACTTTGCTACACAGAAAAACCAAACTCCTAACAATAACCAGCACGCAGGCTGCAAAATCACTGCACACAAGAAAATTCAAAAAGGCCAGTGGCTACTCGCCCCCAAAGGACCTCAAGGTGTTTGGTAATCACTGCACGCCCCTATGGGACCTTAAAGTGTTTGCCAAAAAATACACCGCACACCACAACGAGGACCTCAAAGCCCTGGCCCAAACTTCTTCTTGCATAGGATGAGGAGGATATGTTGAATCCGCAGGGCCCGCGCTCCTCTCCCAAGGAGCCGCTTGTTCGCGCTCCTTCAATGCCCTCAACACCAAGCACTAGACAACGTTGTTTTGGAAAATCCGAAGAGCTCGCTCATCACACCCGTTCGCAGGGCCTGCGCTCCTCACCCTTAAGACTAGTCGTCAACACTCCTCTCTCGCCCGTGCTCCACTAGAATGGACAGGGAAGCGGCTAGCTTGACTGCACTTCTCGCTCTCTCGCATGCACTTGACTAGAGTGGTTCAAGGTTGCAGCTAGCGAAACCCTAGCCGCAGAGCCCAACACCCTGTTCTAACTAGCACAAATAATCACTTACCCTCTTAAAGTCTGATAGACCAATTCGATCTTAGTGAATGTTAATCAACATCATCATATAACAAGATTAATCATAGAACTTAACTATAACAAGATCAATTATAAATTTTACTATACTACTTAACTATATACTACTTAACTATATAACAAGATTAATTATAATGGCTTTGTAATTTGAAGGGTTATTTTTAACACCGCTTTTATAATTAAAATAATAATATCGTCTTTCCAAAGGTTAGAAGAATCTTTCATACGTGTTAAATTTTAAAGACTATAGATACGAGGAATAGTAATACATGATATAAGTTATGATATCAATCGACGTTATGAACTACTTTTATTTTTGTTAAGAAATAATTTACATTGGAAATTAATTATATTTATCGAGATCAAGATTAACGCATGAAAAATCAATATAAAAATATATAATGGAATGCGTAAAGACGAAGTATTCGATTGAATGGTTTTTTTGAAAGCGCAAAAAGAAAATGGGATATATTCAGTCATGTACAATCCCCCCCCCACACACATATATATATATGATGGTTGAGAATCCTAATTTTATCTTTTCCTTTCAAGTGTAATGATGAATGAATCTTGAAAAGATAAGGCATGTGTGACACTGCATACATGCCATGGAAGTTCTCAGTGTCCACTTAATATTATAGAAAGTGAAGGCACAAATTCCCTTACATGAGTGGAGTATTTATAAGGATCACTGTGATGCATCATGTTTTGTAAAGGTTAGGAATTGATAATTACGCATACAATGTCAATGATGTTCGACATTAATCCCAATGTTGTTTACTTACCCCTAGAAGGAAGGGTGTGGCAAAATGCATGTGGGGCAGTAACCACATGTGATTAAATCCCACGATGATTGATGGATGCCATGATTAAATTTTTGGATGATTGATGGGTGCCATGACTACTCCTAGGATTGGAATCCTCCCTCATCCACTTTCCAGAAACGCTATGATGATAATGAGGCTTTGTCGTTTGCTTCAATCATGAGGGATGGGTCTCCAATACTTTGTTTCCAACAAAACCACAAGGGGCATGGAATTGTCCCCAGTGGGCCTACTGGCCCTTAAATACAGAGGGGGTGTGAATAGATTGTCCTTAGGCAAGGGAGACAAAGATGTTTTGAAGTGGAGATCTCTTAGGAGGGGCCCTGGGGCCTGGGGTCTGCTTTTGCCATATCTAAGGGCTAAACAGCATGGGAATATCCCGTTCCTATTCTCATTCCTCATGATGTCCTTGTCGATTAAGGTAGAAATGTGGGCAATCATGCCCTGCATGTGGATATGGAGGGAGACAAATCTGACACAACATAACTGCAAAACAAACCATATCGTTATTATTATTCATGAGGTTTGGGATGTGGTGGGACATCAATTATGGGCCAGAACATTGCGTGCAATACATGCTCTCTCCCTAGTAGACCTTCAACTTCTCTTTTCCCTTGGTGGGTCGGTGGATTTGGATGTGGATGTCCCTAAATAAATAAATTCTCTCCTCCAATAAACGATAGTCAAACCCTACAATTTGCCAGAATATGGATAATGGAATGGAATCCCCTATAATCAAAAGTCCGTCCGTACAAACGACATTTCTAGTCTCCACCGTCCACGGCAAGACATCCGGCCTTACCAATATTAACAATATGACGATGCTACAGTCACGGAAATTACGCGAATGAATTAAACAGCAGCGCGCCGCATGCCGCAGGGAGAGCATTAAATGCTACAGGACTGCTTACGTGTCCAACCGCTCGTGAGCACGGGTTTCAAAATCACAAACCTAGCGCCCTTTTTAACCCCCTCCCCTACTACTACTACCGTAACATAGCGTTGCAGGCTTTGGCGGGCCGCGGTAACTCGAGTAAATTGGTAATGTAAAATTAATAATAATAATGGGTCTTTATTATTATGCGGGGCCCGCCCCGTACTTTTGTACGTGAAGAAGATCATATGAAATCGTCCTCTGTTAATCTATGTTGCGATTTGAATTGTCGTTTGGAGTCCGTGTGGCAGTGATGAGTGGGTGGCGTCCTCCCCTTATTCTATCATCATTGCTTGAACAGGATAGTCGTTTACTTACTCATGTGAAATACCGCAATCAATTAATTACTGACTTACTGACGATGTCCCCTCCCTCACTATAATTACCTACCTTTTTCATCATTTGTCAACAGCCTAAAATATCAATGACCATTTATTACAAGAGTAAAATTTTCCAAATTTCAACTCCTTGTGTCCTCCAGTCATTCCAGATCCTCATATTTGGCGTATTGACGACGTTTATCATTGAAAACCAGTCCACCTCGAATATGTCGTTTTGAATAGTTTGGGCGTGTTCTACGCGTCGACTAAAACATTTCCCTATAGCGTGTTCTAAGCATCGACTAAAACGTCCATTTACCAATGATTTTTTCAAATGGACGATTTTTGCAATAATTTTTTATTGGAAATTCTTAAATTGCAATTCTACCTTGGGAAAATTGCAATTTCACTCATTGAAAAATGTGATTAAATTTTTTTTTTAAGTCCTTTCAATTTGCTCATCAATCTAATTTTTATTTTTTTAAATGTTATGGTAAAAATTATATAATTAATAATTTTATCATGTTTACTTTATTTTTTCCCATCTTTTTTTTCTTTAAATATTCTTAAAAAAAACTACCTTCTTTTATATTCTTTTATATAGTGAAATTATTTTTATAATTATAAAAACTCATTTAAAATAAAATAAATAGATTATAATTTCAATTTTTTTTAATTATATAAATAAAAAACTTTATATTCAGTGTCCCAAAGAACCTCTCATGCCTAACTTTTTAAACTTAAATCTTTTTTATTATATAGAGGAATGCGTTGAGAATACTTGTAATAAACTCTAAGAAACTTCCATTGTCTCCACTAAAATACATTTTAATGTGGAGTAAATTCTATAAATCTCATCACTGAGGAGAGTAATGTGAAACAAAGTCCTATTACAAGGACATTTCATTTTAGTGGTAAGCCTGGTAATTATTGCAACATTATATAGATAGTGATATAAGTCAAAGAGGTTCTATAAAGCATGATGCCAAAATTAATAGTTATATATTTAAGATAGTTTCACTTGATTCTTAATAGAATAGTAGTGAGATTGGTTTTTTTTCCTCATGACAAAATACAGATGATATATTCAAAATTAATTTTTGAATTTACAGTTTTTGGTGTAAGTAATGTCTTATAAACCACAACCATCTCATAATTATAGTAATAATTTGTATTTATGAATAATACTATGTTATAGAAGAGTTACTTAACATAGATTTTGGTTTCTTTCCACATACTTTGCAGTGAAATCACTATTGTCGGAGTTTATAGACTTGGTCTTTCAGAGCATGAGTCTAAAGCTCATTTCATCTTTATATGCCTTCTTTACTATGAGATTTTTCAACAACACCATTACATTTTTAGAAGGATTGATGAGGATAGAATTGACATTGAATGAAATCTCGACATAAGAATATGTCAATGCATTGAGATAATATTATAGACATCACATAGATAAAAACCACAAACCAAAGAGAACCCACTAGACATAGATGCACTCACATCAACTTAGTGACTTGCACACAAAAGCCAACTTCTAAATTGATAAAACTTTTTATATAAAAAATACCTTACAAACCAACTATATCTTAAAATTACTTTTCATGTTTAAAAAATCAAGTGATTCTTTGAAGGCTCTTATAAAATACAAGGACAAAAAATGCTAAACTTATTTAGCCACAAAATGGTTTGGTTTGGGAAAAAAAAACCCTTCAACTCCATCTCTTTCCAAATTGCTAAACCATGTTAATCATTTAGTACTTTTAAATTTTGGATAAACCATGTAATCAAATATATTGCAATTAGATTACATTTAAAAAATAAATTAAACAATTTATTGTTCAATTCATTATTAATTTCAAATAATGTTATTCTAATTAAATCTTATATAGAATATCAATCAAACTACTTACTTAAGATTCAATAACATGAATTTCATCATTAATTTCAAATAATATAGAGTTCAAGAACTTAATCACAAATCAACATATCCATATTATTATTAATTTGTTTTCAACATTAAATGCTAAGATAATAGTTAATTGACAAGGCATCCAAATCTTAAGCTCTTTTCATAATGTTTTCAAGTATTTCTCTTTTGTTTATATCTAATATGTTTTAATTGTAGGTAATTCATCCATCATCACTCTATTACTTAAAATTAATATGTTTTAATTGTAGGTAATTCATCCATCATCACTATATTACTTTTCAAAAGACAAATTTACAATTTTTGTTTTTATTTTCAAAACTCACCCAGGGGTTAAACCGTAACCCAGGGACACAAGGCTTGAACCCGTGACCTCTCCCCGAACCGATAGAGTATATGCATGTCTCACCAACTACACTATCCCATGTCTATACATTCCTTTACTCATAAGAAAGTGCATAGAGCGTATTTATAAGTTATATGGTTGTTATATAAAAATATATTCCAAACTTAGTTTTGTGAGAAAATTGTAATGATGAGAGGAGAGCAATGCTAATATTGAAATGGAACATGGGCAATCCTTCTTCTTTTCCTCCAATGACATCAAATCTTTTTATCTTCATTAATATGTGTTCCAAGCAACCATTAACCATTAAAATTAATTGGAGAAATCTTTCTTGAGGCATTTTAAATATTAAAATTTGATCTTAAAATTCATGGTAATAAGATATAAACATTATTTAAGGTCAAAAAAATATTTGTATTTCAAAAGATTACCTACTAACCTTTTTACTAGTAATTGAACAATTTCAAATTTTTTCCTTCTTAAAAATCTCAATTCAATGTTTTATTCATCGACTACAATAGATTAAAATAAAGTCAACAATATAAAATTTCATTTAACTCTAATTGAGAATATTCATGCTAGAAATATTTACTCTCGGAGTTACTTAAGAACCTTGACTTATTATTCCAATTCCATCTTCATACCCTCCAATCGAGAGATCGCCCAATCTTATTAAGAAAAGAGAAACATGAATTTGGATAGTATTTATATGTAGTTCTACAACAATAATCCATCATGAATACCAATTTGGATGAACTCAAAAGAATGTCTTTTGTAACAAACTCTAAAATATAGTAACTCAACTCTAAATTATTAGTTTGGTATTGATCAATGTATCATAGGGGAAACATAAGTGAGTCTTCTTGGAAATTAACACTAACAAAACAAAACTAAGATGAGGCATTGGAGACTCATATGTACTCCACTACTCATGGCCATTAATCCTACTTATAATAGTGTCATAATGGGCCACGACAATTAATCCCACTTATAATAGTGTTATAATGGATGAAATATTGTACACTTATCTCTCATTATTTTTATCAAATATTTTTATCAATAATTGTTTAATGTTCTCACACTATAATGGAGAAAAATGTTTTGGTCCATACTTATTTTTTTCTCATCTATTACAAGGTGAACCTCTCTTTTTTTTCAAAAACCTGTAATTGATTTCTGATGGTTTTTAATGGCGGGGATGTTAACCAGGTTGGGTATCAGAGGGAGCCACCTATTCAGAGGTTACTTCAACTAATGTAGCCAGTACTTGGTTGGATTTTAGGGTTTTTTTTTTTTCATTGTTTGGGTAGATTTTCGTTTTTTTTGGAGGAACTTCAGTATTAAGGCTGGTGCAGCTCCTTTTTTAAGTTTAGGCAGGTCTTAGTTGGCACTTTTGTTGGGGTATTGGCATGATCTTTCTTTTAGGCTAGGCATTTCAGGGTTTTTAGCGAAGGTTTTGTCCTATCTTTGTTGGATTATCATTACCATAGTGCTATTTTGGCGGAACTTGGTGGTGGATCTCTATTGGAGTTTCATAGTTAGTGTGTTCCACTTGGCATAGAATTTAACTGTTTCTTTTTGGTATAGACTAGGGTTTTAAATGCGCGTCTTTTCGGACTTGATGATTACATTATGTATATTTATTGGCTTTAACTGTATCTTGGGGTGAGTGAATATCCGTGGTGTTCAAACATGTGTTTCCCTCAGTGGTAGTCAGGTGGCACTCTCCTTAACGCTCCATCTACCTCCATGACGGAAGCAATCGTCAACGCACTCATGAGTGCGGTTGACGAGGCAACTTGGGAACAGGCTGGGTTGTTTAATGAATCTGACACTCCAATAATTGCTCAGCTACCCACTTCTGTAGTTACGAAGAATACTACAGAACCTTTTCATTTCTCTGGTGCGGGTAGAATACTACGAGAGAGACTGGGCAATGAACGTTCTGGTATTACTCCTTTGGGGTGTGTTGTTTCAACTGGTGTGAACAAGAATTGGTGTGGTGGAGTGACTAACCAAACTGGTTGTAAATATTCCCCTAAACGACAACCGACAAAGAAGTTGTGGCTGCCTAATCGAGCTCGTCGAAAAATGGTGTTGGGGGATGACTTAGGACTGGAGGAAGCGACGAACCTGGCGCTAACAGCTCTGGTTGGTAGGTTCTCCTATCGTTCGCATTGTACCACCCCATTACATACCTGGGTGAAGGCGAGTTGGTCACCTTTGTTAGGATATTCACCGGATGTGTTCTTTCTCCTCCGAGGTTGGTTTGGTTTCAGTTTTCACTCGTCAGAGGATGTTGAGAAGATAATTGGTAGGTTATGGCCTTCTGATACTGGGATCTTGATGCTAAAGATATGGAGGATCTCTTTCAATCCTGTGCAAGATTACTTTCAATTTAGGAATTTTTGGAATTTTCTTCTCGAGCTTCCGTTAAATTTGTGGAACAAGAAAGCACTAGCTGCCATTGGAAACACACTAGCATTTTTTTATAGCTGTTGATGAATTTTCTTTGTGCGTGTCAGACCGTAAGCTTGCAAGGATATTGGTAGAGGTGGACATCCATTATGGTTTGTTGGATACACTGGATATTCAATGGCAGGATCAATACTTTTCTCAGAAACTTGATTACTTGGGAATACCTTTTCGTTGTACCCTCTATCGAAAGACGGGACACCTGAGAAGTTCCCGTCAGGGTTATGTGGAAGAGGAAGAGACGAAGAACTCTCGTGCATGGAAGATGCAGAGAAGTGATTCACTAGATTTCATCTCGACTACTCGTGAGGTACCTTGTTTTGTCTCCTTGGATTCTCCAAACGACTCGGGTTTGGACACCCTTACAGGTAAGTTAAAAGTTCATTGTCCTAATTTTTTTAACTCTCTCACTACTTGGGAAAAGATTGCCTTGGATACTTCATCACTGCTGGGGGCTGAGTCTGGTTTTACTCCATGTGACCCTGCTCTAGTCTCTTTGAGGGTTACATCATCCTCTCAGAACCTTTTATCCTCTAGGTGGGGTTATGTTCCTTTGGGGGACCCTACCTTGGCCTCAGAGGTAGTAAAGTTTGTCAATGGCTCAGTAAGGGTCCACACCACTTGGTCAGAACCCAGAGTGTGCCTCCCCAACTCTGATACTTTTTTGGAGGTGGGGGCCTCCGCTTCTGTTCCTCAAACCTTTCATGAGGATCCTCAGGTGGGGGAATCTTTGGGGGGGCTGAGCCTGTTTTACTTTCTGGTTATCGAGAAGATGATCCTAGTGACTGTTCTCTTGGGGAGACGTTGGAATCGTTAATTCCCCTCATTCGAGAGGTTGATACCATAGTGCCACTCATGATCCATCAAGGAAATCGTATTTTATCATTGCCAGGTTCTACATATTTGGTGAACCTTTCTGAACTTCGAAGTGGGGGGACAAGTTCTATTTTTGCTTGGTCCAAAGGTTTGGGACTTGAGACCTCTCCGATTAAGATGAGAAGTGCCCGAAAGAAGGTTGCACTCTTGGTGAATACACTTGTTGTTAACTCTACTACTGCTACAGACTCCGGGGCGCTTAGAGGCATGAAATCCCTTGCTTGTGCCAAGTCATGATCATTTTATCCCTTAACATTCAAGGGGTGGGGGGGACCCTAAAACAAGCCTCCATGCGTAGATTTTGTAGGAAAGTAAAACCATATGTGATCCTATTACAAGAGACTCTTGTAGATGAGGTGAAGGCTCGAAAATTTATGGTAAAGTTTGTTCCAAACTGGTACATTTGCGGGGTCAAATCTGTGGGGAATTCGGGAGGGATTTGGTAGCTTGGGACCCAGTAAAATTCCTTTTGGTTCCTTCACTTTGCAGTGGGGGCATTATTCTTAAAGGATTCTCACTTGAAAACAAACAAGAAATTTGTTTTTTAAATGTTTATGGGCCTTGTGTTGAAAGGAACATTTTTTGGGACCGGGTGGCTTTGGGAGGTCTACTAGGTACTAAAAACCTGATTCTTGCAGGAGACCTAAATTTTACTATAGGTGCTGATGAAGTCTGGGGTGCGACAACTCAGCTGGACAAACATGCTGACATTCAAAGGAATGATGTTGGATCATCATCTAATAGACTTGGTTTTAGACGAGATGGTACCTACCTAGAGGAATGGTAGAAGTGGTTTGGATAGGATTTCAAAGCGGCTGGACTGAATACTTGTCTAAGAAAGTCTACTTTGTGATGTGGGCAGGTTTCTGTTCTGGGTGGACCTTCCTTTTGTCTCAGATCATGCTCTTGTGGTTGCACAATTCGATCTTCAACTCTTCCCGATGGCTTATCCATTTAAACTAAATTCTACTTGGTTGAATGGGGTAGACTTCGTGTCCATTGTTAGTGTTGTTTGGAGGGATCCAAACTTTTTAGAGGAAACAAATGTTTAGATCAAGTTTGTTTGGAAGTTGAAAGTATTAAAGGCTCAGATTAAATCCCGGGCCAAACTTAGAAGGTGTGAACACCAAATAAGACTTATAACTCTTGAGGAGGAAATCAGGGACACTTTAAATTTTTTACCAAGGCCTGGGCAGTATCCTTTCAGTGAATGTATATTAAAGTCTTTGGAGACTGAACGTAACCAGTTGTTCCTCATTGATGAAGAACATTGGAAGAAAAAGAGTCGTGCAATTTGGTTAAAATGTGGAGACCAGAATACTAAGTATTTCCATAAATTCGCTAGTGCGAAGATGAATCAAAAGCATATTTTGGAGATCTGGGATGACATGGGACAGGAACACAGAGGTCAAGAAGCACTAAAGGCAGAGGCAAACAGGTATTTCAAAAAATTGTTTTCGAAGGACTCATTTATTTCATCTATGGATCAACTGGAACTTGCCCGACTGTTTCCACGCTACATTAATGCCGAGGATTCAAGTCATATTGATAGACCGGTTACTAAATAGGAAATCTGGGACTTTCTAAAACTCTTTTCAATTGACAAAAGTCCAGGCCAGGACGGTTGGGCGATTGAGTTTTATGTAATTTTTTTTGATGTTGTGGGGGATGACCTTTTGGATTTAGTGGAAGACACAAGGATTATAGGGAGGATTAAAAGTTATATAAATACGATTTTCTTGGTGCTGATTCCAAAGGAGAATAATCCGCGGACCTTTAGGGATTATAGACCAATATCTCTTCGCAATTTATGTTATAAGATGATATCGAAGGTAATTGCAAATAGGATCAAACCAGTATTATCGAGGGAACTTTTGAGTGAACAACTTGGGTTCTTAAAGGGAAGGCAAATTATGGATTCCATTGGCATGACACAAGAATGTATGCATAGTATCAAAGCTAGGAAACAAAAAGCATTGATTCTTAAACTAGATTTAAGAAAATCTTATGTCTGTGTTAACTGAGATTTCCTTCTTCTGATCTTAGTTCAAACTGGATTCAGTGTTCATTCTATTCATTGGATTATGATTTGTGTGGTTAGCTCCTTTTTCACGGTACTGATCAATGGGGAGGTTTCAATGTTCTTCATAAGCAAACGCGGTCTGTGACAAGGATGTCCACTCTTGCCTCTGCTTTTTATTCTTGTTATGGAAAGCATCAGTCTACTATTAAAAAAAGGACAAGCGAAAGGAAAATTAACTAGAGTCAAGGTCTCAAGGATTATCAAAGTTCTTCATCTTATTTTTGTTGACGATGTTCTAATTATGTCTAAATCCTCTCTGGATGAATGGCAGGTGATCAAAACTTTGTTGGAATTGTTTTGTTGTGCATCGGGTTTAAAAATTAGCCCTCAAAAATCAACTTTTCATTTTAATGGGATCCAAGGAGATACTTTGGAGATGTTTAGAACTGTGTTCTCATTTAATTTTGAGGATCTGTCCGTGGGATTCCGTTATTTGGGGTACCATTTAAAAACCGAGAAGAGTTCGTTTGAGGACTGGAGGTGGCTTTTAATAAAATTTGAAAAGAGGATTAAATAGTGGTGCAACCGTTGGTTGACTCTTGGTGGCCGATTCACACTAGAAAAATCGGTTCTTGAAACACAATCTATATATTGGATGGCCCTGGCGGCGGTACTAGTCTCAGTGCTCTCTAAGATCCGTAAACTTATTTTTGATTTTCTGTGGTCAAGAGGTGGAAAGACACAGGGAATCCATCTCTGTAGCTAGGAGACGTTAGCAAAAATGAAACATCTCGGTGGTTGGGGTTTGCGTAATCTCTTTCTTTTTAATCATGCCCTGGTAGAAAATTCTCTATGGTGAGCATTGTTTAAGGAAGGTATTTGGAAAAAAGTAACCAAGGATAAATAACTCCCATTTTATTCTGTGGCAACTTGGCTTAGGTTGGCTTTGCCTCTCCAATAAGTTGCTTCACAGATCTGGAAACAATTATTGAGGTTGCTACCTATCTTTACCCGCTGGATCAGTTGGAAACCTAGGAATGACACCTCCATTATGATCGGGTTGGATAAAATCTTGGGAATTGATAATTCCTCCTTATTATCTCTTGAACTTCGAGGGGAGCTAAAGGCACACAACATTAGTTATTTATATCAAGCTTATGCACAAGCCTCTTTGGGATTCATAGCTAATCAGTGGAAATCCAGTGAGGAGTTAGAACTTGCGGGGAATCCGGTCGATGAATGGTTTTCCTTCAGCAACATTCTATCCGGAATACAACTCCAACCCAAAGAAGATTTACTTATATGGTCAGGTGGTGATCACTCTGGGGTCATGACAGTTAGAAATGTATATAATACGTTGGCTCAGAAATATTGGCCGAACCAAATTTCAGGATGGCGTAGAAAATTTTGGTCTTGGGATCTGGCACTCAAGATCAAACTTTTTACGTGGTTGACACTAGAGAATAAAATACTTTCATGGGATAACCTAAGGAAAAGAGGATGGGACGGTCAACGTATCTGTTCTTTGTGCAACAAGAAGGAGGATTCGGTTTTCCATATTTTTGTTAGCTATATATTCACTCAACAAATATGGAATTCCTTGGCTACTGAGTACAATTTCTCCACAGTTTGGGGAGGCAATTCTCTGTTACTATGCTTTGGAAATTGGTAGAATATGGAAAAAGTGTTGTGTAATCTACCTGTAGTGACGTGCTGGTTTATATGGTTGACAAGGAACGAGTGCATTTTTGAATCTACTTCAACTTCTGTCCAGGGAGTATTATATCAGATTTGAGGTTTTATGGATGGCTCAAGTGCCCGAATCCCCCTCTCCCATTTCCCCAAAATAAAAAGGAAACCCCTCGATCTTTATTTGCAAAATATTTGTTGGTTTGATGGTGCTTCTCAAAATAATGACACTCTGAGTGGAGCTGGAGGTATTATAAAAACTAGGGAGAACATTATCTGCATGTGGACCTTCAATTGTGGGATGGGAATGAATACCAGGGCCGAACTTCTTGGCATGTGGGCCTCATTAACTCTAGCATATAGACTTGACATTGACCAACTTTAGGTTCTTGGGGATTCCAAAATTGTGGTGGATTGGTTAAACCTTAAGTGTAATCTTTTTGTTACATCTCTTATGGGCTGGATGGAGAAGATTAGGACTCTCATTCCACTCTTCAAAGATATTAAATTTGAGCACATATATAGGGAAGAGAATATGAAAGCTGACTCTCTCTCGAAGAAATATCTTCAGGTTCCGGAAGGGAGGATACACTTCAACAAATGGCAGGATGGCCAGGAGCCCCCCCCCCCACTTACTCTTCGTCTTTATACCTGATATAGATTGTGATTGGGGAAGTTTAGTACCTATCTTTTATGTGTTATCTCTGATATCTTTTTGTACATGACTGTAGTTTTTTGTTGGTACTATTGCAAATATATTTGCAATTTTGGACTGTTACATAGGGATAAAGACTGGATAGTTTTCTGTGAGTTTTTTTGGATCTTTGTATACATCCTTTCCTGATGTGGTGGTGGTATCCTGTGGTGAAGGTCACTAGTTGACATTGTATTTGATCACTTGTACTCTTTTTGAGAACAACATATACTTAATATATATTGAGAAATTTTCTACTGGAAAAAAAAGGTGAACCTCTCTTTAATATGCGTGACCCTTTATGTCATGTAAGCCCCCAAAAATGCATGAATAAAATTGTTGGGGCTACTTATGAAAAATATTGATGATGATAGTATAAGAGTGACACACAAGCCTCAATAAATATTTGCTACAAGGTTTCCTTTTCTCTTTGCCTCACGAAGTTGTTTTATATTTAGAACATCATTGAGTAAATCCTTCGAAGTCCTGGCTACATTGGAAAAACACTTTTTTATTCAAGATATTCCCATCTTGATTTCTTTATGAGACATGCATTTTGTGGGACTTAACCCTTTGGGGAAGGCTCAATTAGAGGTTTGGCTACACTAAGCTCCTATACTTTATAGCTAGGGGTTTTAAGGGATCACCCCTAACCCTTTCGGGGGAGACCCACAGTGGGCCTGGAAACACTACATCAAAAAACCATAGTGTTGGGGGTGTGAAGGGGGTTGCCCCACTTCAGAGCTCGGGTACACCCATGGAAATTCATAGAGACATTAAAAAATGGTCTTCACAACCAAGGAAATTCTAGGCTCTCCCTAAACTCATCTTGGGGCTACCCCATGTGAAGGCTCAGATAGGTAGACCACTAGGCTGGTAGGATGATGTGGCATGATGCCACATGGTGGATAAGAAGAGACTCATTAGATATGTGGTATATTAGGCTAATGACACACATACTTGACTAATAAATTGGCCATTAGAAGGTGGACTCGTAGGTGTGATGTGGCATGGATTTCATGGCAGGGATCTAAGACACATGAATGACAAGCAAGAGACAAGGAAGCATAGTTTGGGCTTATCACTCAAACAAAAAGGGGAATGGATTTTCTATATAAAGTGCAATGGTTGTGTTCCCATGGTACATGTAGTACAGATAAATAAAGGGAATATGTGATGATTGTGGTTGATCAAAAATTTATTGGATGATAGTTCTAGCATGAAATGCACTAGGCCATATCTTTGACTACAATGGACCACCTTTTGGATAAATGAGGATCCGTTGGAATGGCATGAGCTATGTAATCCAAAGGAAGGGATTTCCATGACATTAGGACCAATCACAATGTTCCATGTATCTAAGAAAATGAAAGGTTAAGTATTCTATAAGGGCACATGCATTTGATATTACAAATTATGGACCCCCCTTAGATATTGCATTGTAGCTAGATTAAGCATAAAATAATTAATAATGATTAAGATAATGTGCCCATGTTTTAAGGAGCAAGGACCATTGATCAAGTCTTACTTGATCAAGAAATACACAAAATTATAATTTGAACCAAGGACCATATTGTGTGAACCAGAAAGAAGAAAATGACGGCCATCGAATGCACATGACTAGAAATCGAGAAGAAATGGAGTGGTTTGAAAATGATGGCCATTTAATGCACATGACTAGAAATCAAGAAGAAATAGAGTTTTTATTTATTATTTATTTTTTTTATTTTATGTCTAGCGGAATCGACAACTAGTTGGGCACGTACTCACATTACACGTGGTCGTGTTATCCAACTGCTACCACTATAGCCTCCAGGTGTGCCCACGATTCCCCATACACGACACATAAGATAAGTCGGGGGGAGTTGAACTCGAAACCTCATGGAACTTCATATCATGACACTTGCTAATTGAGTTGCCCCCTCGGGGGTTGGTTTTAGTTTGTTATTGATTAAGCTTCAGTCAAGGGATTTTTTTAGGAAGACATTGATTATTATATTGACATAAATCTATAACAAAGTCATAAATTACTTATTCTATTTTTTTTGTGTTGTAATGTAAAATTGATTGGTTTGACATTGTTAGACATAATCATGCTGCAATTCTCTATCTAAATAGATAATTAAAATGAACAAAGGGTTGGAGCCCCCCACTTATTGTATTAGGTATTGCTTGTTGTGCCTTCACCTTTCTTCTTATTTTGCAAATCATAAGATGTATGGATGTTGCTTTCTGAAGTAGATAATAAAGTTTTCTTCTATGTCTTTCAGCAGGTAATTTCCTTGATAGTTTGAGATGAATGAAAACTAGTATTATGATTGTTCCATCTTTTATTATCTTTCGTAACACGAATTTAATGAACTTAATTATTGTGGTCAGAGCATTTTTCCTTTAAGCTTTGCTCCATGCTCTCTTTATTGAATTTAACATACTACTTACATTATGAGTGGAATATTGAACAAGATGAGATATTATGTTGATAAGAACATCTACTTTCATCATTTATATTAAATTTGGTCGAATTTTTAAGTAAGATTTATATTTTTACTTGATGCACTTCTTCATCTTTTACTTTTCATCTCTATTATTTATATTACATAAAAATCCCACTATCCAATAATTAAACAATAAAAATATAGTAACTTCTTATGTCTAACTAAACTTAAAAACAACCTTGTAACTTATTTTGATCTATCATTATCTTTGAGATAAACAATAAAAATATAGTAGCTTCTTAAGTCCAACTAAACTTAAAAACAACCTTGT
Organism: Picea engelmannii; assembly: GCA_009831015.1. NCBI lineage: Eukaryota > Viridiplantae > Streptophyta > Pinopsida > Pinales > Pinaceae > Picea > Picea engelmannii. The sequence goes on along the minus strand of ML790875.1, from coordinate 144,388 downwards.
AACTTATTTTGATCTATCATCATCTTTGAGCTTAAGGCCCAGACCATACACAACATTTAAGGATTCTTGCCTTAAGCTATAAAAAAAACCTAGCATAAAGTGAGAGAAGATCTATTATAGTGATAATGGGCAACCTCTTAAATGAAGCTACGCTTATTTGGTATTAGAGAATTGATATTTGTAATATAATTATGAGAGCCCAATTTCATAATTACTATAATAGTAAAGTTTTGTAGTCTTTCAGATACAAGTTTATGAGTAAATAAGATCATAATAGGATTTTTTTTTTTAATTAAAAGAGTATTGTAAACCACATATTAAATTAAAACATATTTAACGTAATATATAGATAAATAAATAAGGTGAGAGTTTGCCAATAAAGACTCGATTCATTGATAAGGTTATGATGGTCCATTTTATCAAAATGGAATGCAAATAATCAAAATAATTATCTTACAAATGGGATATTTAAATAATACCATATTGAGAGCAAGTTTCATTTGCATTACCCACATGCATTTGATTTTCAGCCCATTATGCAATTGTGTCATAATTATGTTGTCTGTCATCCATCATTTATAAGCTTGTCAACTGATTATGATGAAGCATCATCGGTTATCATTTTATAACAATCCCATTATATAATGGGCTCTTTTTTTAAGTGATGAAATTATCATATATAATCTATAATCTCAAACAATAATGATGAAGCATCATTGGTGATCATGTTATAACAATCCCCTAGGTTTTTAGTCATTAATTGTCCTACTTATTTAATTGCCCTATAATTTTAATGATTGCAAAGCCAACTGACTTTGATAATGATTACCTTAAAACTAAATTCCATCAACTCAATATGCAATGATGATATATTATAAACTAAATTCCATCAACTCAATATGCAATGATGATACATTATGATGAAAAATATAAACTGATTGATGACTTTTCCAAGGAGCATCATTGCTTTAGGAGGGTATGACCGTATGTGAATGTTACAATAGAAGGATATGAGAGTATGTGTATATTAGAATAGAACAAGATTCATGTAAGAAGAATTTGACACAATATTTGAACAACATTCATTGGAAATCCATGCCATCATCAATGAAAGTGGGATGGCCAAATCTTATTATTAAGAGATGGCCCTTTCCAACTTTTAATCCTACAAGCAAATTGAATTTTAAAATATTCGATAAATATAAGCAATTTACATTTTATAAGTTATAAATTTAAATGTATATGAATATTTTTAACATTAAATTATAATTAAAAAAATTTAATATATTAATTTAGAGTTTTATTAAATTATAATTTTAAATTAAACTATTATTATTAATAAAAAATATACTAAATTATCGTGATTCAAATACTTTACTTTTGAATGATTTTGCATATAGTTTAGGGTTAATATCAAGAATTAATTGGATATATGTAATATTATGAGATCACAATATGCTTAAAGTTGTGTATGAAGGACAATATGAAATAAGCTTTATAGTAGAATAAAAAATAATATATTTTAGGTTGGGTTGATAGAGTTGTTGGATTGTTGAGAAGGGGTGAATAAGTAATAGAGCTTTTTAATCCTTTTAACCATAATATGCAAGTGTTATTTATCTTTATGATTAATATAACATTACCATCCAATAAGTGCAAAGTAAATAAACCATGAACAATGAACAATCATACACATACACAGTACACCAATATTTTTACGTGGAAACCCAATGCGGGAGAAAACCACAAAATGTTTTTTCTTATATGTCTTTAAGAATTACATTCATTGGAAGCACCAACTTCCTTTGTTCTCCAACTACGACTGGAAGGAGGCTTCGACCCCCTATATTTTCAGGCTACAACCTTAAGGAAGATACAACTCCCCAATTCTCTGGCTACAACCAGAAGGAGGCTACAAACCCCTATGTTCTCCGACTGCAAGCAGAAGGTGGCTACAACCACCTATCCTTGCTCCGTCTTGCAGCCTTGAAATATAAGTGTCAAATGAAGAAACCACTGCCACACTGTCACTATGAGATATACCACTGCAAACTTGTACCAACCTATACCACTGATATGTAGCCAACCTATACCGTTTCCCTGTAATCAACCTGTACCTGAACTCAGTCTATACCAACAAAAAACCAACAGATACACGACCTATCTATTCTGCAGCGCGTGTATGTACGTGCCCTATCTATATTGTAGTCCGCATATGTACGCGGCCTATCTGTACTACAACCTACATATTCCTTCTAAAGACTTGGGTTTTCTCTCTATTTAAAAACTCTGACCCTCTGCAGCGTCTGTCACATCAACCTGCAACCTGTCACGGTGTCCAGACTATAACTTTGCCCTATGCATACATCCTCATACATATCTTTTAACCAAATGCATCTATATCTCTCTTGTCATGTGCCATACAAGTATGTATAATCACGAACAAGTATAATAACCCTCACATGAACTAGACATCAAAACCTTTCTGATATACAACCTCTCAATACATCAACCACTTCACAAATACAAGCTCTCAACCATGTACCACAAAAAAACCTTAACCATATGCCAAGAAATACAAGATGTGACTCAACACTAACAAGATATATCAATGAGAAATATCGATTATACCAACACTGTATTTCTGTAGATCCGACTTATGCAGAAGTCCCATGTAACCACTAATATCTCTAGGGAAAATCCTCAAACCCCCATAACCATTTCTCATGTAGACTACAAAACCCAACAACTCATAGAAATATGACATACATTTTTAACTGGTAGACAGATCTGATGTACCTAATCACTCTAGACTTTCATGGGAGCTTGCTTTCAGACTCTAGAGACCTGACATCTTCATCTTCTCAAGTTTTTAGGGCTTTACCCTCATGTATGTGCCCTATTATACTGCTAGCCCATGTACATACGCGTCATGCTCCACTGCAGCCCGCGTACACATAAACAACTAGGGTTTTTTTAGCATTTTCTGTAATTTCAAAACTTTTGCCGTCAACCCTTCATGCTACCTTAGACTTGCACAACTTCATATGTATTAATGAGTACCTGCAATAAACCTTACACAATAATAAATATTCAATATGATCAATAGGTGCTAATAGGAGAGCCTCGCTCTCTTATTTATACTTCCATGTAGCTTCCTCAAGGGGTTACCTTCTAACCAACTTAACCCAATTTCCTTCTTTTAGGGCTAACCCACTTCTAACCCACTTTGTTACAAATAGTAAATTTTCCACTTCTAGTTGCAACTAATTTATTTTTAATTATTTTCTTATTTGCAACAACTTAACCCATGATTAGCTCCTAGTTTCACTCACTTGACTAGTCAACTTCTTCTAGGAGCTTCTAGAATAATTTTGACTTCTTTGACTTCTAGATAACTCATGAGTGTTCTCCAACTTCACAAGGCCATAACTCTCTAACCGTGAGGATTTATGTGACGTTCCACATATCAATAGAAATGGAATGACATGTACTATCCATCTAGAATAGTATTACCTACAAATATGTTAATATTCATACCATTATACATCAATCAAGCTGAAGTCCCTTATCCATACTATTTGGGCCTACCAGACTTGATTCAAGGGTTGACATCAATGACAACCAACCCAATTAATAAAAAATCTCCCCCTTTGGCATTGATGGAAACAATCTGATGCAAAATTGAAGTCATATCGCTTATGCTCCCCCTGTGACCATCGCTCCCCCTGGAAACATGCCTCTATTCTCTCTCTCCAAGCATCTAAGTCTCTGTCCTGCATCTAGTGAATCTCTCCCCCTTCGAAATCAATGGCAAAGGTAACTTCGCGTCTGAGGCTGTTCCCCCTAACTGAACTGTCCTTAGGGATGCTCCCTCTTACCGAACTCTATCTGAACCTACTCCCCCAACTTGAACTGTCCTTTGTATGGTTCTTCCTTGTGTAAATATAAGACATATAAGATAAACATTGTTACAACAAATTTTGCCTCACCCCATGCAACTTGCTTGGATGGCCTTTCCATTTCTCTATGTAGACTTGAAGTCCCCTTTTGTACTTTCCAGAGCCAAAAAAACACATTTTTCCACATATACACACCCTACCAGTTAGACAACAAGCGTATACGTAGGTTGCTCCGGTGTAACCTGCGTACATCGGGTTTGGTGCTCAAAATTAAAAATTATGTCGGGTTTCCATGCCATGTCACGAGATCCATGATCCTTGACCTTCCATATACTGGAAATGATTTGACTTGACCCTTCAGTTCCATTTGAAGGCTATAAATTGAATCATATCCAAGCCTTGGAGGAGATTCAACAATTCAACTTTGAGAGCAAAGACACTCTGGAGAAATTTCACTTCATATTGAGTATACATCCCTTTATCCTTGAAAGTATAAACTCCTTGTTCAACCTCCAAGCTCTTTCTTCTTTGTGATGGAGAACCTCATTGAATCCTTTATATGAGCTTTCCTTTGGTGGAGGATTGAAGTGGTGGAGGCCCAATTGGAGGGACTTAGTTTCTCGGTTCTGATATGTGTCACTACAAAAGTTTGTCACATATATGTAAATTTGTTGAACCTACACATAATAGATCTAGCTAGAAAATACTACACACATTTGCAGAGAGAAATTAAGAAAGAAGAAGAAGGAGGGAATGAATGGAAGAATTCTCATTAACCATGATGAATAATGAATAATTTACACATGATATACTCTGTATAACTCAATAAATGCGCACTAGAGGAGAACCAATGCGCCATAGTGGTCATCTAGAGTGATATGGACACACACCAGCAGTTACGGGAGTGAACTACCACCTAGTCTAATCTCTCAGGCAATGACGAGAGTGAACTTCCACCCAGCCGAGTTAACTAGTCAACTAGTCTTTAGTTAACCGACTGAACATAGTGTAGTGAGGAGTAGATCAAGGAATCAAGGGTAATGCACCAGTCTGATGATGATCCCAAGGAAAGTGCGCATTAGCACGATGATTATCCCAATGTTGCATGGTGACAAAACCAATGCAACATCTAGACTCAACTCAACTAGTCAAACTAAAGTGTCAACTGAAAGAGAATATTCTCTAGGTGGAATATTCTCTCCTAAAATATAGGGGACTGGATAATGACTAATTATGACTAATAAACAAGGAAAAAATTTAGGAAAAAGAAATCCTAGGTGTGTGTGAAGTAACGCCAACACCCCCCCTGAACATCACTATGGTGAAAATAAAGAATGGGTCCCAACAACAAGGCCATGTTAGGTACCCAAATATAAAATATACACTGAAATAAAGTGAGGAAAGAGGGAAAAACTCATGGGAACCCCCCCTCCCCTCAAGGTACAATGTATGAAAAAAAAGAACTACAGTTGCTAGGCAACTGTGTCCTCCACTCCAAGACGAATTCACAGAGAATTGAACTTCTTCTCAGTGAAGGTCTTGGTGAATATGTGTATCGTCTGTTCTGCTGAAGGAAAAAACTGTAGGTTGATGATCCTCTCGTGTACTAAATCCCAGATGTAGTGCATGTGGATCTCGATGTTCTTCATCTTTTGCCTCTGAAATGGATCTCTGTAGAACTTCAGAGTGCTCTGGTTTTCACACCAGATGACGATCGACCGATGAAACGAAATGCCCAAATCAGTGAGAAAATTTTGTAGCCACATAGCCTGAATAGTTATGTTAACTACCCCTTTGTACTCTGCTTCGGCTGAAGATATAGTAATGGAAGCTTGCTTCTTTCTCAACCAACAGATAGGCCCGAAACCAAGACTGAGTGAGTAACTAGATGTGGACTTGCAATCAGTGCTATTGCCAGCCCAGTCAGAATCAGTAAACCTGATGAGATATAATGTAGAGTCTATTGCATAATGAATCCCAAAGGTGATGGTGCCCTATACGTATCGAATGATACACTTTGCAACCTTCCAATGTAGCTCATGCAGATCCTGCATGAACTTGGAAACTGCGTTAACTGCATAGGAGAGGTCTGGTCTGGAGTGTGTGAGATACACCAAGCTCCCCACTAGCTGTCTATATAGTGTGCTGTCAACTAGTGGAGTCTCCCCACCATCTTCAAGTTTGACTCCTGACAGGAAAGGAGTCGGAGCAGACTTGTAGTCTGTCATGTGAAATATCTCAGGGATATCTCATGCATACTTGGCCCGAGACAATTTGATTCCTGATTCATCCTGACTGATCTCAATTCCAAGGAAGAAGTGTAGCGAACCCATGTCCGTCATCAAAAACTTGTCATGTAGAATCCTCTTGACTGCAACAATCAATGAATTCGAGCAACCAGTGATCAACAAATCATCAAAATATAGAACTAAGAGTAGAAGTGAATCAACCATCCTGAGCATGTAGACATTCGGTTCTAATTTAAAACATACAAAGTTATGTGACAATAGGTAGGAGTCCATCTTGGCATACCATGCCCTCGAAGCCTGCTTGAGGCCACAAAGATGAGTCCTGCACAAATCCCTGGGGCTGCTCCATATAGATCTCCTCAGAGAGATCACCATGAAGAAATGCATTCTTCACGTCCATCTAATGGACTTCCCATCCCTTGGCTTCCATAATGGCAAGTGCCAATCATATGGAATCCATATTCACTACTGGAGTGAAGGTCTCATCATAGTCAATACCATGCATCTGCTAAAAGCCTTTGGCAACAAGCCTGGATTTGTATCTACTAATCTATCCATCTGTTGTGATCTTGGTCCTGTAGACCTATCTACATCTGACAAGTTTCCTCCCAGAAGGAAGGGGAACCAGATCCCAAGTATGGTTCTCGAGGAGGGAGTTGTACTCCTCCTACATGGTAGATTCCCAAAAGGGATTTCCAACAACCTCTCCATAAGACCGTGGATATGAAGACTGAACCAAGAAAATATGCCTGGAGGGAAATGGATCAGTGGCAGTGAGTGCAACAGGAGGCTCCTCAAAATCATATCAAGTCCTCCTAGTATCAGCTGGATCACCAACGAGATCCCTTGCATCCTGAAGAGCACATTCTCAAAGCTCCCGTTGGTGAGTTCAATCCTTCCTTTGCCGGTGACTTCGACTGAAGAGTTGTCCCCCATCAGAATAGGAGGACCTTTGCATGCATACAATGAATAATATACCACTTTTGAGGCAGCCATGTGATGTGATGCTCCTGAATCTACGATCCAAGCATCGAGAGAGGAGTTGATGGAAATCAAGGCATGGCTAGAATTTCCTTTCTTGGGATTCTGATCTTATGGATTCTTCTTCTTGGCACCCTCAAGGACGATATATCCAAGGTTTTTTTGCTAAAGTGTTTGAGTCATTAAATCGATTTGTTTTTGCATGCATGCGGATTCTGGATGGAATCCTTTGTGACAGTACGTGCATTTCTCCCCTTTTATATCCTTTTCCACTTTGGATCTGGAGGCATTAGTGAAGGGTTTTGTGTACCCTCCCTTCTTCGGATGTGCATGATATTTCCTTTTGTCTTTATCTTTATATTTCTGATATTTATGGCTTCCATATTGCACAGTAAGTGCATGCGCCTTTGGGCCTTTGATTTTTCCCATGTTGACGAGCTTGGTTTGCGCTTGTGTTAGGGATTCGATAAAATCCTCAAGAGAAGGCATCTTCCAGGTGGCTATGGAGGCGAATATGACTGAATGGAATGTGGACATGAACACAAAGAATTCAGGACCAATTTTGGAGAGAATGGTGAGAACTATTTGTTTCTCCTCCTTAGATTTATCAACCCCACAAGCTTTGAGTTGCGACAATAAATCCTTGAATTTTGTAAAGATATCTTGGATATTGTCGAATGTTTTTGGATTTAATGTGAGAAATTCCACGTCCATTATGTGTACCCTCATCTCATCTTGTTTTCAAAAGATCCCTTCCAAGGTGGTCTAGGCTTCATTGGGAGTCTTACAGGAAGATATGTGAAAAAGGAGATCGGGAGAAATAAGACTGCAAATTGTTTCGAGTGCTTCATCGATTCGATTTAAGTACTTGGATTTTTCTATGGCTGATGTCAGTTCTATATATGTATTTAAGGTTAACCTGTACAATCCTCTAGTTTGAATATGTATGGCTATTTTCTCCTTCCATGCAAAGTAGTTGTAAGGTGTAAGAATGAATTCTTTTTGGAAATCCATCTTTCCGCTGTCTTCAATATTTTGTACCTGCAAATTTTTTTGGTGTAGATTTTTCTTAGCAGTCCATTGGATCTGATACCATGTAAATGTGTTGAACCTACACAAAATAGATCTAGCTAGAAAATACTACACACATTTGCAGAGAGAAATTAAGAAAGAAGAAGAAGGAGAGAAAGAATGGAAGAATTCTCATTAACCGTGATGAATAATGAATAATTTACACATGATATACTCTGTATAACTCAACGAATGCGGAAAATGTGTTGAACCTGCAAAGAATAGATCTAGCTAGAAAATACTACACACATTTGTAAAGAGAAATTAAGAAAGAAGAAGAAGGAGAGAAGGAATGGAAGAATTCTCATTGACCGTGATGAATAATGAATAATTTACACATGATATACTCTGTATAACTCAATGAATGTGCATTGGAGGAGAGCCAATGCACCATAGTGGTGGTATAGAGTGATATGGACACACACCAATAGTTACGGGAGTGAACTACCACCTAGTCTAGTCTCTCAGAAAGTTACGGGAGTGAATTGCCACCTAGTTGAGTTAACTAGTCAAGTAGTCTTCAGTTAACTAATTGAACAGAGTGTAGTGAGGAGTAGATCAAGGAATAAAGGGTAATGCACCAGTCTGGTGATGATCCCAAGGCAAGTGTTCATTATCATGGTGATGATCCCAATGTTGCACGGTGACAAAACCAATGCAACATCTAGACTCAACGCAACTAGTCAAACTGAAGTGTCAACTGAAAGAGAATATTCTCTCCTAAAATATAGGAGACTGGATAATGACTAATTATGACTAATAAACAAGGAAAAACCTTAGGAAAAATAAATCCTAGAAGTGTGTGAAGTAACTCCAACAATATATACTTCTGCTGATTATTTTAAAATAAATACTCTTTTCTTGTCCAATTGATATCTTGCAAATATTTGAATTATTATTCCATGGGCGTATTTGTCATGTATATTAATGGATTATACTAATATATATGCTAACATTATATATTATCACTATATTCTTGCATATCGTGGTTGTTGAGGACAAGTTGCAGGTATAGAGATTTGAGTTGTGTGCTCAACGATGGTCTTCATCGAACGCCCAGACGAGGTAGAATCTTGTCCTTGTCTTGTTAATATCTCATTTATATAACATATTTGGGATTAGAGTTGATTTATGTGTATCATTTCGCCTGTTGTGGTTTACCCCATTCCATAGAGATATTTTCCTTGTAACATAAATGACGACCATACTGGGGAATGATCTTTTTTTGGGGGGTTTGGAGCGTTTTTCTCCCTAATTTTCTCTCCATTAGCTTGATTTTCCTTGTCGCCTGATTGCTTGACAGCCTATTTTCACTTTGCATCTGAGTTTCTTGGCTTAACCCTTGCCCTGGTAGTGTTTTACTGGGTATACATGGTTTTTCCCTTGAAAAACACGTACATACACGAGCTATCCTCCTTTAGGGTGCGTACATACGCGATTTTTTCTCAAACAATCGCGTACATAAGCTATTTAGTCTTGTTGGCCGAGTTTGGTGTTTGCTGGGTGAGTTTGGTTGGTTGTTGAGTCTTCTTGGGTCTCCGTCCTGACTGTTAAGTGATTACAAAGTGATATGAAGCCTTCTTATTGTTGAATTTTCGGGCGATATTCTTTCTTATCATCCTTTTCATTGGTTTTCCTTGCACATTTGTCTGAGTGTTTGCTTTTTGGTATCCTGCTTGGCTTGTCTCTTTTTGCTTGCAGTAGGGTTTGCATGTGAAGCTTCTATTCAATCCTTGCATTTTCTTTTATTTATATCGAAAATACAAAAAACATTTTCTCATTTTTCATTATGGCATTTGCTCTTTTGATTACTTTCATTGATTTTGACACATGTGGAAAGATTTCATTTCATTGAAATTGTAGAGATTGCATTGGAAAATTTGCATTTAGAAGCATACCATCTCTTTGAAATTCAAGATTAGTACTTAGCAGTTTTTTAATATTTGTTTCTTTTTATATGCTGAGTCGTAATACCATCAGTTTCACGACCTCAACTCTTGAGTAAGCATAAGCCATTAAAATTAACATCGATTAATTAAAATTGATTAGAAACGATTGTAATTTTCAGGGTGCACAAACAAGGACATAGGGCCTTGGAATAGGATTTTGTGAGTAAACTTCTCCAAGGCTATTAAACTAAACATATGTGTTTGACTAGGGAGTGGTGAAACCCATTGTGTAATTAGTGACATCAGGAGGCTCCACTCACAGTGAAGTTAAGCACAAGGTCGCGTGAAGTTGGTTGCAGAGATAACCCTCTAATACCTTCTTAGCGTCAGAGATATTTCTGGGGTTCTATTCATATTTGGGGGTATTTCTAGTACCTTTACCTCCATGAGAGGCGATGCTTTCAATATTTCAAGATTTGTTACCCTGCCCATACGATGGACTAGAATTATGACTCTTCGCCTGTGCATTAGTTATATTGTGGTGAATCTAGTTGCTTGAAATAGGGAGCCACATAGGTTACTTGCAAAGGTTATTATGCAGGTACCCTGAGTCAGATAAGGGTCAAAAAACACACAACCTTTATGGAGGATTACCTCTCCAGGGGGATTTGACCGACTACACTGTTAAGCCTACAAGGGCCCTTATAACTGATTCTGATACCTCCAATCTTTTGAAGGGAGTCTCAGGCCCCTCTTGGGAGAGGCATGCATACTCTAATGAGGGAGGCCCCTTTTCAACCACCATATCCTGTTTGTGTGTATTGGCCTTTTTTCTTTATTTTGGTGTGCTCTCTAATTATTAGTTGGACATAGGATTTGGTTTTATATCTCGATTCTTGAGTCATCGTGGAGTAAGACTGGCCTCCTCACAGGTCTCGTCATTTTTTGAAGTTACCACCACATCTTGAGTTTTTACCAAAGTTTCCTTCTAAAAGGCGTAAAGTTAATAAGCGTGGTACATATATCTCCACCTCCCAGACTAGTGATAATCTAGTTATGCGTACTAAGTCAAACCCGAACGTCACAGGGAGTCCCTTGACTCCTATATCTTATGTGATTAGTGGGATCCTTTCAACTCCTTCAACCTAGATGGTTGGGGTGATAGATATCCCCACCTATACTTCTACCCAACCCGTGGGTTCTACTCAACCCATAGGAACAAACCCTTTTGGATCTCTTTTTAGTATGCCAGGTTGCAATTCTCAGTCAATACCTTCGATCTCTAGTCCATTTTCTTTTGTTATGCCCAACATGATGTCACAAATCTCATCCTCCATTCCAACAACTAATGCAAATCCTAGTTTTGGACCCAGGGGAAAGTCTCCTCCGTATGCTCCTCTCTCGTTTGGTGGAAGCCATATTACCCAAACAAATCCTATAGTTGGAGGTTGGCCTCTTTTTTTTTTTGGGCCTAATCCTAGTCTCAATGCTCCCGGATGGAGTGCTCAACTGGGCGGACAAGTCACTTCCAATATTCTGTCCATTACCCCCTCTTCCTCCATGCTGATTATGATAAACATAGTTATTATAGCGAATCCCCCTCTGTCCTCCGGATTTCTATATGGAGGGAGTCAGTTTCACACTATGGGAAACCCCCATCCTAGAGCCCCTTCGACTGGGGGCAATGTATATAACCCGCATTATGATATTTCTGCAAGTATGGTGCCCATACAACCTTTTATGAATCAGTTTGGAGGGCGATATTATCCTACCGGACAGGGCCATGACATATACCAAAATCCTGGATGGATTGCAATCCCTCTGTCCCAATATTTCCTAGGAGCATGGGCTCAGACGTCGCAACCCCAGATCCCTTTTTTGGCCATACTTAATCTGTCATATTTGTCAAAATTAATGAATGACCCTATGTGTCACGATCCTTTATGGCCCCCCATCCCCACCAAACTTCCTTCAAACATTCCAAAATTCAAAGGCAAGACTAGCGAGGATCCAAGTGATCATGTCACTAATTTTCATCTTTGGTTCTCATCTAACTCCCTTAATGATGATTCTATTCATTTGAGGCTATTTCAACACACCCTCATAGGGGTGGCCACAAAATGGTACATTGAGCTACCGGGGGGAACATACAAAAACTTTAATCAGATGGTTTTGGTCTTTCTCAACCACTTCCAGTTGCCGGTTTGTTATGATGTCAATATAGAAATTTTTTTGGCCCTCCGCCAAGATAAAGCCACACATATATTGGACCATATCCAAGAGTGGCATAGACAAAAGAGGTTGATCAAAGCCTACACTCCTCCAGAGTTTCTGTTGGAGTGGTTCCTTAAGTCCTTATTTCCTTATATTTCGAAGGATGTCTCTACATCCAGAGTAACATCTGAGGAAGAATATATTTTCAAATCCCAACAATTGGACCTCATATATGCTCAATTTGGGATGTTGTATGAAATTCTTCCTGATGCGCCGCGGTTGAACTATGACCCTAGACAAAAGCCCAATCCTCATAGGCTATGCAAATGCTAAGTTTACAGATTTGGTGATGAACCAGTTGAAATATTTGTCTGTAAGCAAGCCTTTAGTAGGACAAGCTTCAAATTTGTCCTCCACTCCCACTCATTCAATGCATGTGCATTCTTTACAGTCGTTGGCTAACCCAAATGGTAACTAGCAACTAGGAATGAATAGAAGGAAAGGATGAGGTAATAATCGTAAGGGTGGGAAAAATAATAACAAAGCTAAGGATGACACTAACAATGATAGATCGAATAATAATGCCAGTGAGGGAAAGAAAGAAAAACGGAAGGTGAAGTTTCCTTGTAAACTTTGTAAAGATGATCACCTTACCAACCTATGCCCAAAAATCAAGGAATCCTCAAGGCTCTTATCACAACCACCCGCTGTGCTAAATATTTCGTTCCTTCATAATCAACACATGGCCTCGGGAACCTCCAACACCATAAATGCATCGAGCGGGAGTCAAAAACGCTTGGGACATGAAGGTGGCCATCTATGTGTCAATATGGTCAAGTCTCATATTGATGTAGCCACTCGATATTGTGATTATGGTTCTTCACAGACTGTTGTAGGTCCAAAGTCTCCTCCTCCGAAAACACCCTTGCAGATGGAAAATCTAGAACCTTTACCTCGTATTCCGAAAGGAGTACTAAAGTGATCTGCCCATAATCCTAATGCTAGAGCTTCCTAGAACAATTCAATTGTCGAAGACCTGGGTCAAACCCCTTGTGCGATGTTGGCTTTGGAGGTGCTCCATATGTGTCCTTCACAGAGGAACTCCTTGTCATATGCTTTAGGAGCTCTAGACCCATGTGGCTTGAAGGTTATTAAGTTTGACGTCACGGATTTTAGGCCTTGTTTACCTTACCATGTGGCCTTTCAAATCCATGCGGAGTACAAGAAAATTACCATCAAACGCACTATAATTGATGAAGGTGCTGCAACATGCGTGATGTCCCTAACCTGTTGGAAATCCATTGGCTCTCCGACTCTATCCAAATCTATGACTATGTTGACCACTTTTGATGGGTGTTCCTTCCAATCCCACATAATTCTTCCCGCTTTTCTAGTCTTGTTAGGTGGAAAGACAGTGGAGGTTGATGTCGAGGTGGTTGATGCACCCCTCGATTATAATTTACTACTAGGGTGTAATTGGACTTATTCCATGACAATAGTCGTGTCGTCCATTTTCCACACTTTATGTTTTCCTCATGAAGGGAAAATAGTGACGATTGATCAATTGTCCTTTGCGCATGCTAGTTCTAATACATTAGTTGGACCTTCGGTTCCTGTGATTGACAATTCTCAGCAGACAATTGAGGATGTTGGTTTTGGAATGTATTTCTCTCTCATGGGTAGCTTTGATATTATGGCACCAATTCATCACATTCATGCCATTTCCAGTGAGTCTTCATCGTCGATGAGGTCCGTTGCTTTCCATACTTTGTATTTCAATGAACCTTGGACCCTACCTTCCCCGACTATGTCATACGAAGGTCAACCACACATTGGGATGGAAATGCTACTGTTAGCAGAAAAAATTGCGTATCAGTCTATTATTGATGCTACTGCTGACCCAGATCCTTTCTCCTCGTAGGAAGATGAGGAGGATCCTGTTCTAGAGCCTGTATGGGTATTCCAATATTCTTGTTCGCATGATTTCCTCGATGATACTTTACCCTTAGATGAATTCATTTTAGAGGCCATGTATGGTCTTGATAGGCCTTGGGATGATATGCATCATTGATCCTATTTCCTCCCCGAGCTTGTTAGGATCGAACAATATGACTTTAGATCTACCTTGAGTGACATGGTTGGTGACACTGTGGTTCCAGTAGATACGCATGGTATTTATGCTGAAGAAAATATGGAGAATATTTATCCTACCATCACGATCGACATCTCTTGAATTCCTGGAAAAATTGAGAATGTATATAACGGTGCAGATTGTTCGCCCGAAGAAATTCATATCTACACTGATCTCTTCAAAGAATTTTTTGAATTATTTGCTTGGTTGTATGAAGAGATGCTAGGGATCAACCCCAACATTGTCTAACATGATATTAAGACCTATCCGGATACTAGACCTGTTCGACAACATCTTAGAGCTGTTAATCCTAGGAAAGCCCATGCTATTAAGAAAGAGGTAGAGAAGCTACTTAATGCTAGTTTCATCTACCCGGTTCCCTTGATTGAATGGGTGTCCAACCTTGTTCCCGTGGATAAAAAATAAGGAACCATCCATGTATGTATGGATTTTCGAGACCTGAACAAGGCTTGTCCTAAAGATAACTTCCTGACTCCTTTCATTGACCAGATTCTTGACGAGTGCGTGGGAAGAAAAATCTTTTCTTTTATGGACAAATTTTTAGGGTATTATCAAATTCAAATCAAACATGAGGATCAACATAAGATGGCATTTATTTGTCCTTGGGGTACTTTTTATTACCGAAAAATGCCTTTCGGTCTTAAAAATGCCGGAGCAACCTTCCAATGTGCCATGACCTTTTCTTTTCACGATCTCAAGCATATTGTTGAAGCTTACCTAGATGATCTTGCTGCTCACTCTTGCAAGAGAGTAGATCACTCCGCTCACCTTCGATTAGTATTTGAGAGATTCCATTACTATCGCATTTGGTTGAACCCTCACAAGTGCATATTCTACGTTAGGTCTGGAATCTGGATGTCTTTTAGGATTCTTACTATTTGAGAATGTGATCATGATAGATCCTATGAAGGCTAAGGCAATACTTCGATTGCCTCCCCTGCGCAACATTCGACAACTTCAAGGTTTACAAGGGAAGGCTAATTTTATGCGTCAGTTCATAGTGAACTATGCCAATTTAACTAAGGGTTTCATTCGTCTTTTGAATAAATATACTCCATTTATATGGGATGAGCGAGCCCAGGGATCTTTCAATGCTCTTAAGAAATATTTGGTACAGACACCTCTGTTGAAGCCTCCAGAATACAATAGAGACTATTTGCTTTATATCACCGCATCCGAAGGGATGATTGGTATGGTTATGGTTCAGGAGGATGATGAGATCCATGAGCACATTTTCTACTATCTCAGTCAAAACCTAGTCAATCCTGAACTTAAATACTCTCACGTAGAGAATCTGGCCTTGGCCTTCGTACATGTGGTTCAAATATTACGACATTTTATTACTTTGAAAAACTACTATAGTTGCAGATATCAATCCATTTCAATACGTCCTCACTAGGCGTATCATAGGGGGGAAATACAATAAGTGGATTTCTATTTTGCAAGAGTTTGATCTCAATTTCGCTTCGGCGAAGTCTAAGAAATCACTAGTTTTTTTCGAGTTGATATCAAACTTCCCTCGACTAGATGAGGAAATTTTTCATGACGATTCATTCACAGATGAATATATCTTCCTTATATCCTCTTCGGACCTATGGTATGGAGACATTCTAATTTATCTTCAAACCTTGAAGCTATCCCAACATCTGTCAAGAGAAGATCGACGACGTATACGTCATCAAGCTAAAAACTACCTTATCATCGACGACACTTTGTATCGTCGAGGAGTAGATAATATTTTACGTCGTTGCTTGAATCACAAGGAAGATGAGTTTGTTCTCAATGAATATCACAATGGGGCTTGTGGTGGTTATTTATCTGGGCTTGTGACAACCCAAAAAATATCGCGAGCCAATTATTTTTGGCCGTAAATTTTTAAAGATTGTGTTGAAGCGATCAATAAATGTCACCCTTTCTAGGTGTTCTCTCCGAAAATGTGCTCGCACCCAACCCCTCTTCACCCAGTCATCACCGTCGGTCCCTTCACCAAGCGGGGGGTATATTTTATCTACTGTAACCCAACTTCAGCTGGGGGGGAATCAACATATCATTGTGGCCATGGATTACTTCACTAAATGGGAAGAGGCCATTCCTACCATTAAATCTGATGGTAAGATTGTAACATTCTTCGTATTCAACCAAATTATAGCCCAGTTCAGAATCCCAAGATAGATTGTCACTGATCATGGCAGTCATTTTCATAATGAAATGATGAAAGAGTTAGCATAAAAAATGGGGTTTAAAAATGATCATTCTTCCCCTTACTATCCACAGGAAAATGGACAAGTAGAGGAGGTGGATAAATCTCTCAAGACTATCTTGAAAAAAAATGTTATCCAGAGTAAATATGACTGTCATTTGATGCTTTAACCTGCACTTTGGGCATATTGAACCTTGATAAAGACTTCCACCGGTTTCTCTCTTTTTCAGTTAGTACATGGCATGGAGTTAATTCTTCGGATTGAATGCGAAATCCCTTCCCTCAAGATGGAAATTGAGCTCCTCCCTGACACATCCAATCTTGAAGAACGCCTTATACACTTAAAGTGTCTCGATGAGCAATGTTGAGATGGTTCTATGACTATCGAAGTGAATAAATGACGTGTTAAGTTTCAATATAATAGGTCCTTCTGTCCTTGACAAATACATAGTCCTTATATCGTGCGATGTGTCTTAGAGAAAGTAGCCTCTGAATTGGAAGATTATGAAGGGAATATGATGGATGAGCCCAGAAATGGGATCTACCTCAAAATGTATTACGCTTAATCCCTCATAGTTTGGGCATGACCTTTTGTATACTAGTGTATCTTAGTGTATATACATATTTTCCGTTGTGTCATCGGATTTATTATCAAGTTCTTCCCTTGGTTGGAAGATGTCAATGAAGTCTTCAATTTACTTAGGATTCGTGGATGATGCCAATCATCATATGCAGAACATGGCTTCCACTGCTTGGGTCATTTACTCACTCGAGGGAAAACTGGTGTCTTTAGGTGGCATTTGTCTAGAGTCATCAATGAATAATGTGGCCGAGTATAGCATCGTTATAGAACTATTACACAATGCCATTTCACTTGGTGTTCGGTCTTTAGAGGTTCGCTTGGACTCCCAGTTAGTCATATGTCATTTAAACGATAGTTACCATGTGTGAGACCCTATTCTACTTCGACGATTTCTACGGGTACGACTTTTGGAACGATACTTTGATTTTCTTACTTATAATCACATACTTAGAAGTTCTAATCATGTATCCGATGCATATGCTAATTATATTTAGATTGGAATTTGTCACATAACTAAGAAAATAAAACACATTCATGCATTTACACATTGTAACATATATAAGTAAATCCTAAGACCATTTTTTTTTATATTTCATCCTTTTGAGTTCAAAAAATATGGTGTCATAGTACAAAATGGGGCTCACACCCTCAAAATACATATATGGCTGGTATATAATATAACCATGGAATCTACGTCTGTGGTACCAGATGCGTATCATGATAGCACACTACGACATTCGCAAGACGCCGAAAGAGTTTCACCCACGCATAGGGTACACCCATCACATGTCGCTGCATCGCCTCTGGCAGATCTTCCACTTGAACCATAGGAATCCTATGCGTTAATCGATAAAGGTTCCCCTGCACATTCTACAACACTCTCTCCACATATCCTCCGGTGTGATCATCTCCTAGGATCCTTCGATGATGTCATGGGAATCCCTCTGGCCATCGCAGACCTACATCTGCGTAACAAAGAAATTGTTAGTACTTAATACCATACAAAAATATTTGCGTTTTTTATTTTTATTGAAAAACACAAAAAAATGAAATATATAAAAACATATCTTACCAATATCACCGTAGGTGGAACCTGGTGGAAAAGGAATGTACGGGTCCCCTCTGTACTTGATCCCACCATAAGGTTCGTCCTCAATGGCTATGACCTGTCGGTGCTACCATAAAAATAAGTCATCATTGTAGGGGGTTGGAACCCTAACACTTCCTAGCAGCCTCATCAAGTTGGTCCACCATGACATGGGTGGATCACGCTATCCATGTGGAGTAATCTCTAATATAGGGCTCAAGCATGGAACCTTCTCAAAGAAAAAAATACAAAGAATGGATGCAAATGTGAAATTTCTCATTTTCCCTTGTTTGCAATCCGTCAACTGGCCCTTCATGTTAGCCAACAGTGAGGTACACCAGTCATAAACAATGGGTATTAAGCACTCCATCGCATAGAACATGAGTGGCCTTGATTGTTATCGGATTAATTGGTAAGTTCAAACACAAACAAATCTCCCTAACTTCCATAAGAAATTAGAACAAAACATAACATAATGCGCACTCCGCTTTAAACTCCATTATCATATGAACTAGTTTAGTGAGGTACAAGTGACATACCTTTTAAATGACACTTGATCCTCGCTAGTGTCGTCCTTGTAGCTCCTTCCTTGGGTTTGCAGAATAGTAATCCTATCCAAGAATAAAAAACCAACAAAGAGGGAAAACAAAGATATATGTATTCTAATGAAGTCTATGTATATGATCACAAAATTATACAATAGAAGAGAAGATGCTTATATAGGGAAGAAATGTATTACTGTATTAAATGAATAGAAAGTGGAGAATACAACCCATGCCTTGATGTTGCAAGGTCCCCTTTTAATGTCTCTTTGCTTCAACACACAAACCTTTGCTCCAAATTCCTTGAATGAAGAAGATCCACAATCTGACTCGAAGAACTAAAGAAAATCTCTCAAGCATAATCTGAAGTAGAACTCTCCATACAAATCTTGTCCTATTCAACCTTAGCCTTTTCCATGAGAGACCCCTATTTACATAGTGTGAAAGAGAGATGGATGAGGAGATTAGGATGATCCCACTAAATCAAGGAAGTGAGTGAGATCCAAACCGATTAGAGGCCACCTCATCTTCTAGAAGATTCCCTTCTAGAACATTAATGAATTTTGAATTTTCCTATGCTTTAAGCATCATCACACCCTATGCACAAGAAGCCTGCGATGATGTCGCAGTCCGGGTTTAGGGTAGAGTGCGACAATCAGGCATCGTCACAATCCATGCATATAGTAGGGTGCGACAACCCTCCTTTGTATGGTTTTTGAAAGAGGAAATCAAATCACTTTTCTCATGGAGAAAGTCTTCTTTTAATATTTTTAGGGAACATTAACACATGTTTCCAGTTGATCACTGAGGTGACCACAATAATGTGTAACATTGATTCTTGGTGCAACAAGACTGGACCCAAAATCTGTGTAAGTACAAGCACAACAATCTTTAGGCTCAGGTTCTCGATTGCTCTGATTGGGATTTGGCTCCCTACTTTATTTGTGCCTGCAACACAATGGGTGGAAATGTACTCCTCCATAGTCATACCATCCCCTATCCCTCGGGAATTGATATTCACTACCTCACCTCGATGAGAAAATCTTGTGGTGAAGCATATATCATCCACTTCAATCCTCAATGGTTGTCCATCGATGTTGAAGGATTCTGTCTTCGGATCCCAATATTTTAATAGAAACTGGAGTAAACTCACTTGATCCTTCATTCCCTTGAGAGACCAAAATTTATAAATGCCACATATTTTTAAAGCTTGTTGGGCCCCTACATCCCTTCCCATTGCTGCATCTATCTCTTCATGCTCCCTCTCCCTCCATTCAATCACCATCATGCAAAGGAAAAACCGTTTTTTTGAGTTAAGACCTTTCAAAAATGTGTTCACGGACTTGTACGCGAGATAACTTGGTAACAATCGCCTATAGGGATGCACATACGTGGGAATGATTCACTTTTCCCATGTATATGGGGTCGTATACACGACCTGATGAACTACCACCCACGTATGCCCTAATTTCCATATTACATCGTCTAATACTAAAACAATGGGGCCTAAAATTGAAATTTAAACCATTGAAATTGAAATAGAGGGGATGGGCACTTACTTGGTACATATGATTGCTGATTCCATTGATCGTAGCTCCCACAATCAACACTTGAAGATCATGGGAAAAATGGCCTAAAATGCACTATGTGGGTAAAAAAACTCAAATGGTATGGTAAAATGGTCTATTTTTACTATTAATAGAATTTTTTTACTCACTTCATATAGTTTGTGCTAATTTTTGACCTTATGGACTAATAGTGTAGTGGAAAGAGTTAGTTTCTAGTGGTTTTGTCCAAGAGTTTTTGCGGTTTCTAGTGTCATACCTCTCGTTCATGCCTTCAACATTTATATTCTTTCACCGACATATAGGATATGTTGTCACTTCATTTTACATTCTTGCATAATCTTATGACCGTGATCCATATTTCCTAGGTACGAACCCATTTATTAGCGACACAAAACCTTCTTACTGCTACTAGAAGTGTCGTTATTAAGTGCTATAGGCTTACCAAACATGGGTGCCCTAGTTAGAACCTTTGTTCCATTTGGTGCCCATGGAGAAGTTATTCCATAGGATTGGGAGTTCCTTATAGTTCCAATATGATTTTGTGTTCTAACCACATATTCTTACTCATAAGCATTCTGACCGTTACCTATGGGACTCCCCTGAGTCTTGATTAAGCTCTTTTATGACTCTCTAAAAAATGAAAAGAATGCCGAGCGAACTTGTCTCTTTCACACTCGTTAAATGGATTTGAAAGGATGTCTATTTGGTGTAAGTTTAACCCTTTTTCGGACCAGCTAGACTACTTACGAAAAATGAATACTCTAGTCATCATTGGCTAGAATATTTCTCCTGGGTATTATTTTATACTTTTTCGGGCCTAGGGGACTAAATATAAAAAAAATGACATTCTTTGGAGTTAAGTTGTAATCACATTCCATCATCCTACTTGCAGTATTGAGCCTATTTCTGGTTCCTTCTTTCTCATTATAAGCCTCTTACCTCAACAATTTGCATCAATAGCCAAGCATAAATGTTTTTATATCCTTTGCAGCTTGACACCCTATACCCTAGAAGGAAACATCTCCCTGAGTTTCCATGCCCTGCATGCACTTCTTTGCATTGAGCATAGGTATGTTCCACTGTTTGGAGCTAGTTGCTTACTAACGACACTTGTTTCCTCTCATGTATCATAACATTTCTTTTCCTATGAAAAAACAAAAAAAAATACAGGCGAGAAAATAATATTATCTCATATCGGCAGCAGTCGTGTCGCCTTTGAACAAAGCACAAAATTTTGAGTCCATTTTCATCCAAAATTTAGTTTTAGCATGACCTTAGGAAGTTGAGATCGTTACTTAGAGTTTACTCCTCCGACTGGTTATTTGTCTAGTCCCTATGGAGAGTTTGTTGATGCCTCCTGCATCACGAAGTTTTATCATCAAGTCTATGCTGCCTGAGTTATCCATATGTCTCATGCTCTTGTTCAAAGGAATTCTATAAGAATGTGTCGACCATTTCTCAGAACTCTTGACTTTGCATGTCTGCCATACCCTCAGTGTATCTCAAAGTCACATGAAGTTGCAGTCCTACCATGCACCCTGGTCCTACTTTCATTATGGGTAGGTAACCTTGAAACCAACAATTGACATATCCTCATTGGTCACTGACTGGGGGGTTTCCATTGTGTTCAACGACAAAGAATCTATTCACACATTGGGATTCACGTAGTGTCTTGAATTCCATTAGCCTTATTGGTGGTTTCCTCCCCTTTTTCGACAGTATTCCTGATTGGCTGCTATTCAGAGTGTCTCTTTCGTGTACTACTTGCATCTGGTGCATACGAGAGATGCACATGGTCGTTGGTTCATGAACATCCTATTCGTCTGAGCTCCTCCTAACCATAAAGCTATTGCTTTGTACCTCATGCTGACTAATGAGAGATTCCCTAATGCTCTCCTTTCAATGGGTCTCCTTCCATTGACTTCAACTCATCTATTCCGAAAATGAGACCTAGAGTATTATGAGTACCTAGAGGCTTGTAGTCATCAGTGGAAGGTTCTCTTGCAATTGACAGTTTGGAATACATCAATATCTCTTGATCGATGAATTCTTCAAGTGTTCGACCTCAACACCCTTATTCACACTTGTAAGAATGTACTCTGTTCCTTGATACCTACTTTCATTATCGGTAGGTTGTCTCACATTTGTTAACGGTATATATTAATGACCGATAATCAAACAAAGTCTCATTGTCTTCGACCTCAACTCCTCTATTCACATGATGTAGAATTGCACCTTCGACAGATAGTGTAGACGACCTCCAGCTTACAGTAGAAACATTCCTAATCTGTTGCTGTCTTTCATTGGACCAATACCTATATGAATTCAATGATCATGGGAGATCATATTCTACTCCATTGTATACAGATATCTTCAGATTGATTTTGAGACTGTATTCCACTATGCCTTGTTCGTGACTATGAAAACCTATGGCATATGTCTTCTTTGTATTGCCTATTCATGGCCATGAACAACTATTTGATATATTTCCACATAGATTTGTAGTGTAATTCAGATTGGAAACCATGTGTACAAAGTCATTATGGATTGTAACACTCTCATGAGTAACTAACACTTCCAACTGAGTCTCCATTACTCCACTTCTGGGAATTATAATGTATTTCAACCATCACAGATATTCCTTTGACCTCACACATTAGGGGGCATCTGTTACAACAATGTTTTTCTCACCCCATGAAACTCTCTTGGATGGCCTTTCCATTTCCCTATGCAGACTTGAAGTCCCCTTTTGTACCTTACAGAGAAAAAAAAGCATATTTTTCCACATATACGCGCCCTATTAGTTAGACAACAAGCATATACGCAGGTTGCTCCAATACAACCCACATACATCGGGTTTGATGCTCAAAATTAAAAATTATGTCGGGTTTCCATGCCATGTCACGAGATCCATGATGCTTGACCTTCCATATACTGGAAACGCTCCGGCTCAACCCTTCAACTCCATTTGAATGCTATAAATTGAGCCATATCCAAGCCTTGGAGGATATTCAACAATTCAAATTTGAGAGCAAAGACACTCTGGGGAAATTTCACTTCATATTGAGTTTGCATCCCTTTATCCTTGAAAGTATGAACTCCTTGTTCAACCCCCAAGCTCTTCCTTCTTTGTGATGGATAACCTCATTGACTCCTTTATATGAGATTTCCTTTGGTGGAGGATTGAAGTGGTGGAGGCCCAACTGGAGGGACTTAGTTTCTTGGTTCCGATATGTTCCGTTACATAAGTTTGTCACATATATACTTCTGCTGATTATTTTAATAGAAATACTCTTTTCTCAT
>ML790875.1:70467-81575 GCA_009831015.1 Picea engelmannii | reverse complement strand
CTTCCAAAGGCGGAAGAAAGGAGGATCGATGGTGGTTATCATCCCAGGGTAAATCGTCAATGTTGAGCATTTCCATAATAGATTCGTCCAAAGGAAAAATGTGGGAAATGTAATCAACGACAGATGATAGGGAATCCAACCACGAGGGCACCGAGTAAGCATCGAGTGCCAATGAATGTGAAGTGTTCGAAGAGGGAGAGGCAGATTTAATAGTTACGTATGTGGCCTTGGCTGGGCTCAGAGGCATTGTGTCCTTGAGCACATTGAATTCCAAAGGACTAGGCACAACCCAAGGGTCGGATGATTCCAAGGATTGATAAGGCATAGTCGAAATCATGTTGACGGCAGCAATGTGGTGTGTAGTAAGTGGAAGTGGTGTAGGAAAAGTACCCATAAGGCTAGAATATTTCAATAAGCCAACACCAACGCTTTCATACGTAACTAGGTGGTCTCCCAAAAAAGGAATGTTGTTGGTGGCAGGGATGCGAGCGTCGGGTGTACAGAAGTCAAGTTGATCGACGGTGACAATTTTTCCTTGATGAGGGAATTGTACACATCGAAACACCGACGAGGTGACAACAGTCATAGCGTAGAACCAACTTCTTCCAAGTAATAAGTTGTAATCGAGGGGAGCATCGACCACCTCGACATCAACAATAACAGTTTTACCGCCCAATTGAACGGTGAGGGATTGCAGTAATCCATGAGGATGGAAACCTCTTCCATCGAATGTGCGTAACATCATAGGGGACTTGTTAAGGGTAGGTGATTTTAAGCCTTTCCAACATGATAGAGACATGACACAGGTAGATTCTCCCTCATCCAAGATAGTTCGGTGGATTTGTTGATTGTGAACAACAACATCGATTTGGAAAGCTAGCTGGTGGGAGAGTCATGGTTGATGATCATCCAGGTTAAACGTGATGTAGTTTGATGACCCAGGATCGAAAGCACCAATAAAAGCTAAGAGCATCCTACGTTTGTTAGGACAGTGTTGTAAAACTTCTAATGCGGGCATGGCACACGGGGCTTGGGCCAAATCTTCTACAATATTGTAATTTTGGGAAGCCCGTGAGTTAGGATTGAAAGTGGATTTCCGGATGGTGCTCTTAGGAGGGCGTAAGATGGATTCAAAAGAGGGTTTCTCAATCTGCAGTGGCCTGGATGGAGGGATAACATATGGATGATTAACAACAGATGGTAAAGGATCTGGCGAAGAACCATTAGCAGTCTTCGACTTGTTAGGTTTAACTGGTGTGTCGTATGTCGCGGAACGAGTGGTTAGATTAACCCCGTTAAACATGTAAATGTGGGCACTTGTTGAGGCGTCATCAGGGGGTTGGTTGGAACTACCCCCCAGCGTGGGGGTTTGTGCAACCAAAGATTGTTGTTGCGGGAAAGGCTGAGTAAGCACAGTGGGTTGCGAATTTCCCTTGAAAATTTTAGCCACTTCCTCGCGGTGTGGGAAATCTCGAGTGTAGTGATCGTCACCACAAATGAGACATGGGAATTTCAGTTTTCACTGTGGTTGTTTTCCAACAACAGGAGTTTGCGGTTGGGTTTTGGGTTGTTCGTTGTTATTGTTCTTCTTTGTTTTGTTTCTCGTTTTCTTCTTTCCCCCAAGTTGTTGTCAAGGGGTTGATTGGACCGCATTCACATCAGAGACCTGAGTTTGAGGGGGGGTAGAAGAGGATATAGTCGAACTGGGAGCAGCCGTCAAAGCGGGCCGCTGAGTCGTTCCAGTGGACTGGGTGGTAGATTGGGTTTTGACGAAGCCAATAACTCCATCCGCATGCGAAGCATTCGATGGTTTGGATG
Organism: Picea engelmannii; assembly: GCA_009831015.1. Taxonomy (NCBI): domain Eukaryota; kingdom Viridiplantae; phylum Streptophyta; class Pinopsida; order Pinales; family Pinaceae; genus Picea; species Picea engelmannii. Next base: position 79,757 of record ML790875.1, on the reverse strand, counting down.
GATCGTTAGTGGCACGGGTAGCATTCGGTATCAAATCATATAGAGTATCGTATTGTGAATAGACTAAGTCTAATTACTGAGCTCGGGCGATGGCTTCTTCCTCGATGACCACACCGCCCATGGCAACATCACGAGTGATCTGGGGTAATAATGATTTCGTGAACCATTCCGCTAATAATTGGTCGGGGATGACCGCTTTGATTAGCCTTCGTCGTCGTCTCCATTCATGGATATGATCGGAGATGTGTATGTAAGTTGTCTAACGAAGAGAGGTTAATAGTTCAATACCCATCTCGTATCGAATGGGCAGTTGGAAGTGTGTGAGGAAGGACATGGCGAGGGAGTTGAAATCGTGAAAAGATGCGCATGGTAATTCAATATACCATTTTGCTGCAGAACCCGTAAGTGTTCATTGGAAAAGATGCAAACGAATAGAGTCATCCATGAGGGAGTTGGATGAGCAACACAAATGGAAAGTCATCACGTGGTTGTTTGGGTCTTCTCCAGATTTTCCGTCGAATTTTGGGATATCAAAAGGGAGTTTTGATGGAATAGCTGGCCAAACCAGAGAATGATAAATGGGATCATTCCTTAACCGAGACAAGTCTGGAAGATCCAGGGTAGCCAGAAAAGGTAGTTGTCGGTTAACCTGTGGGTAATGTTGGTGTGGCAGGGGTACACCAGTGGGGCCCATTACCAGGTTATGTGGATAATTATAACTAGTGGGCCCTCTCATATGAGGTTGGTTTTGACCAAGGTACGCAGGATTTGAAGTGTTTTGAGAACCATGTGTGAGCAGAGGATAACCGGATGGGTTTCGAGGGTTATAGGGTGGGTTTGGCATTTTTCCATAAGGGGGTTGTTGCGGAGTCTGAACATTTTGTCCCATGGAGGCATGCAGATTTCCTTGAAAAGGGATGCTCCACGGATTGGGTGCGATAGACACATTTTGTCCTTGTGGTTGATGGTGGACTCTGACTTGAGGTTGCCCTCCAGCATGAGGTTGCCCCCCGAATGGAATTTTTCCTCCGGTGGGAGGATGCCCCCCAGCATTAGGGTTCCCTCCGAATGGGATTTGTCCTCCAGAGGGAGGATGCCCCCCGGTTTGAGGTAGAGTTCCTGGGATCTAAAAGCTAGATGCTAATGACTGACCAATGTTGCCGATCGGGTTAGGACCACCAAGGCCAATCCCTCCGGGTTGTTGGATAGGTATGGAACTTCCTGGTACAATTTGAGTAGTGGTTTGGGCATTGGTGGTAGCGGACGTGTTCAGTGCCCTAAATCCAAAAGGGAGTGTGGGTCCTGGTGTTATAGGTGTGACAATCAGGGCTTGATTAACTACTGCATTACCGACAGGGATAGTCGGAATGTGCGGGGCCATTGTAGAATGGGCCATCTAGAGGGGAGTAGGCCTTGGGCCAATGGACGGTATGTTCGGACCAACGGTTGGTGTGGCTGTAAAAGTGGTAGTACCGGTGAAGTGATTTGGGGGTACAGTGTAGGAAAAAGAGGCATCGACACCTTCTCCTGTTCCATAAATATCTCGCACCAAGCGTGGTGGACTCCGAACAACGTCCGCAGTCCAAAAAGGGTCATTGGCTAAAGGGTTTTGAGGAGACCTAGCCAGAATATCCATATTGACAACAAATTCTCCGACAGAATTTAAGTGGAGGATCTGTCGTTCGTATCCCTCCAGAATGCGATAAGCTTCTAGATATTCTGAGACAATTCAAAAATTCTCCAAAGGGATGGGAACTTCTTCCTGGGAAATTGTAGTGTTATGAACCTCACTCTGTTGAGGGGATTCTTCTGTAGAATGAGGGGGTAAAGGGGTGTTTCCTTCCATATTTTCTGGAGGAAGCCCCTGTAGCCTCCGCGAGCGGCGTGGAGGGTCGATGTTGGCGGAAAAGAGTCGGCGAAAGAAATCTATGGCCAACTAACGAAAAGAAACAACACACGCTAAAAAATCTAAGAATCACAACCAAGCAAACATGACCTTCTTTTGATGACCGTACTTGATCACGCGACGATGGCCCAATAACCCTGAAAAAGGCAGTTCTGGAGGGTTATTGGGCCAAAAAGAGGCTGGCGCTCTGTTTCCAAGGGAAAGGAGCATTATAGTGCTCTGTGCTAAGGTATTAGGAGCACTGGCACTCTGTCAACACTAGGTCAGGGGCGCCAGGGTCTGAAAGCCCCGGAAATGTCAAAAAATTCCAAAAATTGGGATTCAAACTTGACAAGTATGCTGAGTGTGATAAGGTAAGGAGCCAATCAGGTCATGAAACCAATCAGAAGAGGAGTGAACCAGGTCTGAAACAATCAAGGGGTAGGACTAGGTCAATGAGGAGGAATCGAAACAAGAAGTTTCGATTCAAGGCTATTTCCCCAGCGGAGTCGCCAATTTCTGTTGTAGGAAAATCTCCCTGCGGACAGGTAGATCACCTCTAGAGCTTGACCTTAACCCTAGATAGAAAAATGCTTAACGTGGACACTGACTTCCTTTCAAATCTATCTAAACTAATACATGAGAAGGAAGGATAATAGAAGTACCTCTTCATCGACGTTTGTCCATGCACGCTCCGAGTTGCGCTCCAATCCTTTGCTCCTCGCCGAGTTCTGCATACAAACAAGATACGACCACTTCCTACTCTATTGATATTAGCTTGAAAATAGATCTACCAATTTAATGATAAGTTCATGTAACATCAGACACAAACTAGAAAGAAACAGGCCAAGCGTGTCATATTGATGATAATAACGACAACAGTACTTACAATCGTAGATGTGAATGTGACAGCTTCGTCAAGTCCCCTTCGTCTAACCCTTGCTCAAAAGATCCACAACCTGGCTGACAACAACTTCACTGATCACTTCTCCTTTGGTTGACTATGTGTTTCCTATGAGATCATAGTTTTCATGCTAGCAATTCTTCCCCCTTTCCACCATCATAGAGCTTGTTTATATAGGTTGGGAGGAACTTAACTTCTTGAGTTATGTTTAGAACAGGTTGGAAACCTCCTCCTTAGATCAGGGATTTGTTGATGAAACCAAGAATTCGAGTACAATTGCCTCCTAATCTCGAAAGATCCTTTCCTTATTCTCCTCACCGGGCTAACAACTGACCCAGATTAGGGAGCGCTCCTTCAAAAGGGGCATCAGAGCGCTAGAACGCTCCCAGAGAGGCTTAAGGGGAGCGCCAGCGCTTCAAAAGTGGGCAGCGCTCCTGCAGAGGGGTTAGGAAGCATTATAACGCTCCCTGAGGCCTTATAGGGGAGCACCAACGCTCCTAAGGCTGTTTCAGGGGAGCGTTCACCCTCAAAACTCTTGATTGGAAGCCCTTTTCAGGTGTTAAGACTTGTTTGACTCTAGTGAACCAGTTCTCCTTCTTCAAACCAAGTACATAAGATGTTTTAAGTGCCTCCTTAGTGTCGTCATCATGGCAGTATGATTCAACAACATTTACGACACTTGTAACCAACTTGCGACACTTGCGAAAGTTGTAAGGAAGTTGTGACACTCGCGACAATTGAGAGGAATATGCGACACTTATCCAGTTGAGTGATTTTGATGTGTAACAGGTAGAAAATCTAGGAGTGTTGGAAGTGCTGTTGCTGTTGCTCCTCCATTAGATAACTTAGAAGACGCTTTGGTCACGGTTGAAAATCCCACCACACCTGTCAGTAACTCCTCTCGAACCACTTTTGGTTCGTTTAGACTCCCTTGGGAACGTCATAGACGAAGAAGTCCCATGATTACTAGAGAGGATATTTACCAAAACATATATGGGATCCAAGGAACCACTCTTTGGTGACGAGTATAGGACTCCTATTCATCCTAGCACCGCAGTAGCAACCAATTCCACACCTGCTCGTTCTGTATGGAGGACTTCATCGGGATGCGATCTCTATGAACATTTCAAATCTATTCGACAACCCTTTCATTCTCATGACCCTCCTAGTGAAACAAGACCATCCAGTCAAACCATGAATCACCCAGTCGATGAGGTTATTCACTCTACTGCCACACCAACAAAATTCCATCCTAATGCTGGACTCATCACCTCTACTCATCCCCAAACCACTTCAATCTCTACCCCTTTTTCTACAAGTTTTTACTCTACAACTCCATATGTTCCACACAATCCTGCTGGGACATATTCTCACCGGAGAATGCAGACCCTTGCTATCCAAACACAACCATCTTGAGGGAAACCAACATCCAACGAACCGTTTCCTCCTGGAGGACTACGTTTCCATGGCGGGCCTACCCCTCCCGGGGGACAACCCCCTTTTCATGCTCCTCTTGGAGGGCAACCTCCATTTTCCAGTCAAACCCCGATCATACATCCACCGCTGGCAGGGGGGCAACCCTTGTTTGCTGGAAACCCTTCAGAATCCTAGGGAGTATTCTCAGGAGGCATTTTTACCCAACCCCAGGTTGGGGGGCACTTGTATAATAATCCACTAGGAGGAGTATCCAATCCTGTCCCTTCCGAAACATCTTACGGGCAATCTTATCCAAGCGGTATCCAAAATACCACCTGGAGTTCTTCGAGACCATAGTATTATCCTCCTCATGGGCCTCATGTGTATCCGCCTCCAAGATCTACTTCTTACCATTCTCAAGGGAAAAATGTTTATCCTCCTCATGGGAAAATAAATCACCCGACCTATAATGTTCAGAACCCACCAGGTTATGCCAATGCTTCTCATACACCATCGAATCCTTCTTATCCTAGCCAGCAACAACCGTAAGTAGGAGTGCCTACTGGTTACAACTATCCACCTAACCTAGTCTATGGTCCTACTGGTGTTCCTATGCCACACCAGTATCATTCACAAATTAATCGACAAATACCTTTCCTTGCGACTCTGGATCTCCCAGACTTGTCTCGGTTAACTAATGATCCTATCTCTCATTCACTGGTTTGGCCAGTTATTCCAGCTCAACTTCCTTCTGATATTCCAAAATTTGATGGAAACCCTGGCGAAGATACGAACAACCATGTAATGACTTTCCATTTGTGGTGTTCATCAAACTCCCTCATGGATGATTCTATACGTTTGTGTCTTTTCCAGCGAACACTTATCGGTTCAGCAACAAAGTGGTATATTGAACTACCACGTGCTTCTTTTCATGATTTTAATTCCCTTGCCATGTCTTTCCTCACGCACTTTCAACTGCCTATTCTCTACAAGATGGGTACTGAACTCTTGGCCTCCTTTCGTCAAACTAACTCTGTGCATATCTCTGACCATATTCATGAGTGGAGGCAACGACGAAGGATGATCAAGGCAGTCATTCCCGACATACTATTGGTAGAATGGTTTACTAAATCACTGTTACCCCCAATTGCTCACGATGTCCCTATGGGTGGTGCGGTCACAGAGGAACAAGCCATTGCTCAGGCTCAATACTTAGACTTGTTTTATTCCCAATCTGGTACTTTGTATGATTTGCTTCTGAATGATGCTCGAGCTAATATCGATCCTTCTAAGCCACCATCCTCATCTCATGCAGATGGTGTTATCGGTTCCGTCAAAACTCAATCTTTTTCCAAATCGACTACACCCTCCTCTACCTCCCCCCAAACTCAGATCTCTGAGGTGAATGCAGTTCAATCTGCCCCTTCACAACAATCTGGAGGTAAGAAGAAGACAAAAAATAAATCAAAAAATAATAATGAACAACCTAAAAATCAAACACCTGCTACCGAAAAGCAACCACAACGGAAACTGAAATTCCCGTGTATCATTTGTGTTGACGATCACTACACTCGAGATTGTCCACTTCACAATGAAGTGGCCAAAATTTTCCAAGGGAATTCCCAACCCGATGTGCTTACTCAGCCTTTTCCACAACAACAATCCATGGTTACTCAAACCCCCTCTCCTGGGGGTAGTTCTAGCGATCCTCATGATGAGGCCTCGTTTAATGGGATCAATTTGACCACTCGCTCTAAGGCATATGACACACCAGGTAACCCTGATAAAGGAAAAGACACTAACGATATCGGTACTTTACCGGATCCATCATCATCCTCCGTTAGTATTCCATCAGTTAATCCTCCATTTGAACCAATTCAGATTGATAAACCCACATTCAACTCTATCTTACACCCTCCTAAGAGCACTATCCGCAAAGATACCTTTAATCCTAGTTCACGTGCTGCCCAAAACTACAACATTGTTGAATATTTGGCTCAAGCACCATGTGCTATGTCCACGTTAGAAGTTCTACAACACTGCCCTAGTCAATGTAGAATGCTCTTGACCACTCTTGGTGCTATTGATCCTGAGTCGTTCAATCAGATCATGTTTAACCTGGATAATTATGCGTCTCGACTCTCCCACCAACTTTCTTTCCAAGTTGATGTTGATGTTCACAATCAACAAATCCATCGAACTATTCTGGATGAGGGAGCCTCAACTTGTGTCATGTCTTTAGCATGTTGGAAAGGTTTAAAATCACCAGCACTCAACAAATCCCCAACGATGTTACGTGCCTTCGATGGGTGAGGTTTTCATCCCCTTGGGCTTTTACAGTCCCTGCCTATCCAATTGGGTGGAAAAATTGTTACTGTTGATGTCAAGGTGGTCGATGCTCCCCTCAATTACAACTTGTTACTTGGAAGAAGTTGTTTTTATGCTATGACTGCCATTGCCTCGTCAATTTTCCGATGTGTCCAATTTCCTCATCAGGGAAAAATTGTCACTGTTGATCAGTTGGATTTCTGGATGACCGATGCTCGCGTTCCCTCTACCAACAATATTCCTTTCTTGGGAGACCACAAGATCATGTATGAAAGAATTGGTGTTGTCTTACTAAAATATTCTAGCCTCATGGGTACCTTCCCTACACCACTTCCACCGACTACACATCATATTGCCATCGTCGATATGATTTCGACCGCGGCTTATCAATCTTTGTAATCATCTGAACCTCGGATTGTACCTTCTCCTTTGGAATTCAATGCACTAGGTGACACCATGCCACTTAGTCCAACCGAAACGTCATATGTTTCTACCCAATCTGATTCTCCCTTGTCAGATGCCCAACATCTATTGGCACTTGACAGTTCCTCGATGCAATCACGGTCGAGTTCCTTGTCATCTGCAACCGACTACATTTCCCCAACTTTTCCTTCGGATGAACCTATTCCAAAAATGTTTCGCATTGACAAGTTACCTCAAGATAATAACTGTCACCAATCCTCTTTTCTTCCCCCTCGTGAAGAAATTCGGGTAGATATACAATCTATCGCCCCTCTTGATGATTTCGATCCGGTAGTAGACATGGTGATTTCTTCGGTAGGATTATTGGAGCCTTCTCTCCTTACTCCTATCGCGGCCCTCGACATGTGTTCCTTCTCGAGTGATTATCTTCCATCCAGCAAAGATCTCCTGGAGGCCATGATCATGTTTTATCCTTTGACATGGTACCCTTCCAGAGCATTATCCTCTTGGAAGCCATGATCTGGACGAAACCATGAGCATAGTTTCTCTTCTTTGTGGCAAGCTTGTTTAAAAAATGAAACAAAGGTCCTGAGCATAGTTCTTTTCCTGTGTCAAGCTTGTTAAAAAATGAAATAGTCACCTCTCTTGAACCTTCTTTTCATCCACCCTTCTCCTTTTTCTCATCTACAAGAGAAATTGGTGACGACCTCAGAGTTGGTGAATGAATCAAATCTTGGAGGGCATGTCTCCAGCCTTTCCTGATCATCCTGGAGTTAAGCCACTATATTTTATGCTGGGGGAATACCGAGATTAGTCTTTGTTCTTTCTCGTGCTCGTAAATACATGAGAATGCATCTGGGTATACTTTTATCTTTTTTTTAGACCTCTATGGTTACACGAAAAAGGAACCCCCTGGAGACTCCTTTAAGCTCTTTTCAAACTCTCTAAACATGAAAAGATTGCTGAGTGATATTGCTTCCTTTCCCACTCGTTAAAATATCTGAAAGGGCATCTTTCGAGTGATAATTTATCTCTTTTTCGGCCTCATGAGACTAACATTACGAAAAAGGACAATATTGGAGTCATCTTTAAGTTCTTTTCAGATTCTCTAAACATGAAAAGATTACCGAGCGACCTTGTTCTCTTCACGCTCGTTAAATTATTTGAAGAAAACGTTTGTTGAGCGATAGTTTATCTCTTTTTCGGTCTCATCAGACTACTTTATGAAAAAGGAACTGAGAGAGTTATCTTTTAATTGTTTTTCCAGACTCTATAATCATGAAAAACCTTCGAGTTTTCTGTCTTTGGACTTGCTAAACAAAACATTGACAGGCCCATATGGGATCAAACCCTTACTTCTTCCAGTTCGTTAAACAAAGGAAGAGGAACTTACTGAAGGTGAGTTATATCGAGCATGTGTTACCCTCCTCGAGCTCGTTAAATTAAAAATAGGTACTCGTCTCTTTGGATGGGGGAAAAATTGAAAGAAGAAAGCCAAGAAATTTTTTGAGAACATTACCAAGTAACTCTTAGAGTCACCTTTGAACATGGCACCTTGTTTTTGCACGCATTATAATCCGCTGAACCTCTGCACTAAGCCAATTCTTTGAGTTTCTTTCACTCCTCTGGGTCACCTGATGTAAGTCACAACATCCACTGTATCATCAAGTTTTGGTCCATGTCATGTTTATGCTATTGTGCCTCAGTGTTCAAGGGAAGTATCCACTTCGAGAGTCATCCATCAAAAATATCTTGTCTCAATAAATGTGTCGGTCCATGTTCATTTGATCTACCAATTACATCTCTGTGTCTGTTTCGTGTCATTGATGGGGGATACATCAAGGCCCTCCTTTGACGAGTCTATTCCTGTCGACTTCAACACATTATCCAGGAACTAGACTTAGAAACCAGTTAGTACTTTGGGACCTGCATGCCTCAATGGCAGGCCTCCTCACGTCCGACAATAGGTTTACATCATTGACCTCTGATCGGATGATTCCACAGATGTTCGACTTCAGCTCATCCATTCACATTCATTGGAATGTACTAGAGTATATTGGGTATCATTGACATTAATGGTGATCTCCCTCATGTTTGTTAACGGTTTACATCATTGGCCGGTAATAGTGTGGTTTCTGCCATGTTCGACATCGAGACATATTTTCACATGGTTAGATTTGCACTACATCGAGATCGGTAAGAAGACCCTGGGTTGAGTGATCACTTTGATATGTACTTTTCCCAGGTTGCGATGGAGTTTCTTTTGAACAATGACACATATACTGTTACATAGATCCACTTTGTATTGGTCGTGGCTATGTCTTGTCATCTCGT
>ML790875.1:24978-58330 GCA_009831015.1 Picea engelmannii | reverse complement strand
CATAAAGCCCTTGGTGATTTCGGCATGGTTGGCAATGAAGCGTCGTAAAAAGTCCACCTTGCCTTGTAGACTCTGAAGTTGAAGGATTGTGCGTGGGGGGGGCAACTGGATTATTGCCTCCACCTTGAGAGGATTGACCATGATCCCTGTTGTTGATATGATGAAACCTAACAAATGTCCTGATGTTACACAAAAGCTACACTTGTTTGGATTCAAGCGAATCCTAAACTAGCGACAGCGTTTGAAGATTAGTCTAAGGTGTGTGGGATGATCCATTCTCTTGCGAGATCGTGATGCTAAATCATCTAGATAGGCGTCGACTATATGCTTGAGATCATGAAAAGAAAAAGACATGGCCCGCTGGAAAGTGGCTCCGGCATTTTTAAGACCAAAAGGCATCTTACGATATGCGAATGTACCCCACAAACAAATGAATGTCATTTTGTGTTGGTCTTCGGGTTTGATTTGGATTTGATTATATCCCGAAAAACCATCCATGAAAGAAAAGGATTTGCAACCAGCACATTCATCAATGATCTGGTCGATGAATGGTGTTGGAAAATTATCTTTGGGACATGCCTTGTTCAAATCATGGAAATCGGTACATATACGAATCGTGCCTTGTTTTTTATTGACTGGCACAGGATTTGACACCCATTGAGTCAAATGGATAGGATAGATAAAACCTGCCTTTAGAAATTTATCAACCTTAATCTTGATGGCTACTGCTTTCCTTGGATTAACTGGATGAAGCTTCTGTCTAACAGGCTTGGCATCAGGATAAGTTGTGATTTCATGTTCAACTATTTTTGGATCAATACCTGGCATTTCCTCATAAGACCAAGCAAAAACATCGCGAAATTCTTTGAAAATATTTGTGTAGATTTGAATCTCTTCGGGGGAGCAATCCGCTCCGACAAAGACATTCTCCACGATGCCAGGGTTTTGGGAGATGTTGATTGGTATAGTTTCAGCAATAGTTTCCATATTTCCCTCAGTATAAATTTCATGTGTAGCTAAGAGATTAATAGTACACGGCTGATCTCCCATCATGGTCACAGTGAATTCTCCTGCTTCGATCTGGCTTAACTTAGGGAGGAAATATGATATGTGATGAAGATATTCCCAAGGTTTGTCCAGACTAGTCATTGCTTCGATTACTACTTCATCAGAAGGAAAGACTAAGTCTAACGAATCGATGTTAGTGAGAGAACCCTGAGCCCAAATAGGCTCTAGAAGTGGATCTAACTCTTGTGCAGGAGCCAGATCAGTGTTAGCTGAAGCTTGCTGGACTAAAGAGTATGCTACCTAAGTGGTAGACAAGGGCATGGACATGCCTGGGTGCCCTGTCTCAGCCATCGTGGCCGATGGGGAAGGAAGAATCCATGGATCCTAGAAGTAAGTCATGTGGAACGACGAAACTTGAAAAATTTGAACCTTATGGTGATTGGATATAAATTTAATATCGTCGTGAGGAGGTGGATAATTGAAGGTACCCATCAAGGATGGGCACAAACCAACTCCTATGTTGACGACACCTGGTTGAGGATTATCAATCATTGGGACCGTGGATGCCCCCAAAGTTGGGTCAGGTCTGGAGAAAGACAATTGATCGATGGTCACTATTCGGCCCTCATGTGGAAACAACAAGACCCAGAAAACTATAGCAACCATATCTTTCATAGCATAATTCAAACTCCATCCTAACAAGAGGTTATAGTCGAGGGGAGCATTGACTACCTCTACTTCGACACACACAGTTTTCCCACCTAACTACACGAGGAAAGAAGGCACTATGCCATGTGGTCAGAACAAACGATCATCAAAAGTAGTGAGGATAGTAGGTGATGGAGACAAAATGGGCTGGCCAATGGACTTCCAACATGCCAATGACATAACGCATGTCAAGGCACCCTCGTCGACCACCGTGCAGAAGATGTTCCGTGAAAAGATTTTCGTGGGGTAAGCCACTACTATCTGAAACACTACGTGGTAAGGAAAATGAAGTTTTAATTTGGTTGTATCTAACATGATGGTACTTGGATTACAAGTCTCAGTAGATCCCAATGTGGTTAACAAGCCTTTCCTCTGAGCAGGGCAGCTTTGGAGGACTTCCAAAGCCGACATCGCACAAGGGGTTTATGATAAATCTTCCACCACAGAGTAGTTCTGGGTGGCCCTTGCGTTTGGGTTATGAGAAGATTTCTTAAATGCACCTTTTGGAATGCGTGTCATTGTTTCTCCCAAAATCTTCTCAATCTGTAGAGGAAGAGATGGGAGGTGAGCTTCTTTACCCTTCTCAGAAGTGCTTGGTTTACTATAATCGTGCGCTCTAGTTGATATGAAAGCATCACCCCTAACCATATAAACGTTCGTAGATGAGGGGTTGTTCGTAGGCGGGAACGTTTCTTGGCTACCCCCTTCTGTGCTTATAGAGGCTTGAGTTAGATTTTTCCCATGTTGAAATGGGTTCGTCAAAACCACCTGTTGTTGCTGCATCACAAATTTTGGGGCCTCGTCAAATCGAGGACATAGATGGGTCGGGTGGTCTTCTGCGCACAAATTGCAAGGATACCTCACCTTTCATTTTTCAGTGTTGTCTCTGCCAGCATTATCATTGTGTTTTTTATCCCCGTTACCCTTCTTTCGTTGTTTTTTCTTCCCTTCAGGTTGTTGGGTGGCCTTTGGGTTAGTCGACTGCACAGTGTGTACTTCCGACATTTTGGTAGGGGGAGCAGCCAAAGCAGTAGTTTGGTTGGACGCTATGTGTTGTATGGATAACTGCTACAATTTCTTTGTTAATTTCTCAGCGAGCTTGGTTTGTGTTGAACCAACAATACCATCAACATGTGGTCTAGCTCTCTGTCTAGTTTTATCCAGTATTGAACTTGGCGCATCTGGCAAGATGTTGTATAATAAACTGGACTAAGAGAAGATGAGTTCAAACTGTTGAGCCCTCATGATGGCATCTTCTTCTAAGAAAACTCCTAACATTGCAACGTCTTTGGATAACTGTGGGACAAAAGACTTAAGGAACCACTCAAGCAGGAATGTTGGTGGAACTGGTACCTAGATTAAACTCTTTCGACATCTCCATTCTCAGATGTGATCAGAGATATGGTCCATTGTTGTCTATTGAAATTAGCGAGCAGCTTTGTGCCAGTGTCGTATCTCACAGGTAACTGGAAATGGTTAAGGAAAGCCATCGTCAGTTCACCAAAAGAAGAGTATCTTGAGCGATCGAGCTCAATGTACCATTCTGCAACACTCCCAATGAGAGTACATTGAAACAATCACAATTGTACAGAGTCATCTTTCAATGAGTTAGATGAGCACCAAATATGGAAGGTAGTCACATGATCACCTGGATATTCGTTAGGCTTGGCTTCGAACTTTGGAATGTCCGAAGGAAACTTCGTCGACATAGGAGGCCAACGTGGATTGTGACAAATAGGGTCATTCAACAACCTTGTCAAATATGGCAAGTGTAAAGTCTCCAGGAACGGTAGTTTGCATTGTTGCTAATAACCTAGGAAAAAGGGTCCTGGAGTTTGACTGGCACAAGGTTTCCAGGAAACGTTTGGCTGCTAGCCCGGATTCTGGTAGAAACCATGGCCCTGGCCAGCGTAAGGATTTTTCATATGTGGAGACATCATCGGCTGATTTCCCAAATAGGACATAGATGGTTGGCCATGCATTGTATTCGAAGTACTTTGGGAAGGATTACCCCATGTCGGTCCCATGGGGATAGGCATAGTAGTTTGTCTGGGATTCCATTGATTGTGAAAATAATTACCCCAGATCAGCATTTTTGAGGAGGGAACAGATCCTTGCTCTGATTTCCAAGGTCCTGTTTGGTTTTCCCCTTGTGCAGGAAGAGTGCCCTGCACAAGAGTAGATTGTCCAAAAATGGGGTTGCCCCCAGTCGGGAAAGTGGCTGACGAGAAGGTGTTGTTACCAAACATTTTGTTCCAATAAAATGGTGTCGAACCTACTGGCATACTATGCGAAGGTGTTCCTTGACTCCCCGCTCCAAATAAACTATTGTGTGTAGACTACCTGGCGGATTGTTGATGCGAGCCATCGAGTGAAGGGGATGAAGGAGGGATATGACCTCCTCCATAAGGAAAAGAATTAAAAGGGATAGGAGTGCCCCCCATGTGACCTTGCAGAGGAACACTAGAGCTCCCTGCCCCCAGACCCAAAGTCTGTAAAGTGGAGTAGGAAAGTACAAGACTTGTACCTGAACTAGGCATCCCATATGAGAACGGAGGGACTATCACACTAGGTGTGAAAGGGGTTGTGGCTGCCACCAAAGAGGAGTTCGGACCACTGTGCGAAGTAGTTTTGGTCGAGCCCATGGTGACTCAGACCGTCAACGGTGGGTTAGGAGATGAAATCTCTCCTGTGGTGACAACCGTGGTGGGAATTGAAGAATTCCCAGAAGGAGTAACCACATTTGTTTCCATTGTTGTGTGCGACATTGTCTGGCACTCATTAAATTGAATTGATACAATGAAAGGTGCCAAGAAATCAGTGGTTGGGGTTTCAACCGAGCTAAGAGCAGTTGCTTCAAGGTCCAAAATGGTTGATTCCTCCGGGGGTTGTTCGAGCACAATGGTTTGTAACATGATCGCTTCAAAAGACCCTTGTTGGTCTATCTTTCACCTTAATGGTGGTGGGGGTGGCTCCAGTGTAACCGGCAGCAAGGAAAGAAGCCTTCGTGAACAGCGGAGCTCGGGATACTCCACTGTGTGAGAAGATCCAAGACACTCTAAGTATTCTAAATGCTCAAAAGTAACACACACTAAAAAAAAAAAAGTCCCTAGAACATAAGACAAGCAACCACTAAATTAATTGGAAGAACAGTTACAACAACCAACACTAGAGAAACTTACCGGTGCAAGTGCAACTCGAAAACGGAAGCACCCTCTAGGTATACTCTACAAAGAATGGCCCAATTTCTATCCTAGTTATTGTGGTATACCCCCACAGTCACCTATGCATGTCCCTAACAAAAATTGGCAACTAGGTTGCCAGCACGCGAACAGTCACCAAGCGGGTACCGTCGAAAGTCGGGTAGACCACAATGAGCAGGGTATCGAGCCCGAAACCTGTCAAGGGTGTCCAGAGAAAATGGTCCAGAAGACAACTGAGGACCTTGAATGGATTTGAGACCCATGAAGCCCCATGGAAAATTCAAACGACGGAATCCCAAAACAAGCCCTCTATATGTGTTCTCCACTACGATTGGTCCAGCTTTGGAGGGATTATCTTTGCTACCTTTCTGCACGTGACCTCATGTTTATCCCCTATGTTAGATGGGGGTCCGGATAACTTTCATGAAACTGGACTTATGCACTCCCTATCTCAAACTCCAATGTTTGATTTTAAATGGCCTTGAAGAGTTTCCTCTCTAACCTAATCCAAGGCCCTAGTCCTGAACTAGTTTGTGAACCCTACAAACATGCAAGTCTAGTAGATTTTAAATTTAGCGTTACTTTTATGGATTTGTCTTACGTCAAGGGGTATGAGGGTGAAACTGATGATGTGTAAAATATGAAATAAAATAATGAATAAAAAAGCTTGAAACAAAACTTTTACTGGATGCAAAATTTCAACAACTTTTCAAAAAATCTTTTTAATTTTTCTAAGATTTTGGACAGCAAACTCAAAGGAATTTCACTCAACTATGAGCTACTTATGATCTAAGTGAACTGCAAAAACTTATGAAATAAAATTCTTTTCCCTAGCCTAATAATGCAGAAACACACTGTTCAACCAAACAAGAAAATGAAAAGATTTTTTTTTATTTTAAATGCTAGTAAAGCAAGAAAGGAAAAATACCAACAAGCAAAAACCAAGAAAAAAAAATTTGGCCTAATCGCATATCACAAAGAATCATATTAACAAATCACACTATAGAAATCGTAAAAACAATGACTCTCACACTTGTCTAAAAACCGTTATAAAAAAAAATAAAAAAAATAAAAATTCTGACAACGTTTTAAATGAGAAAAAGAAAGCTAAGGGTAAGATTAATCCTAAGCTATTGACTACTCACATAGAGATTCGAACACCTGAGAGGAATAATTCATATCAAGGGAAAGGATGACTACCTTACCCTCAACAAAAAGTATTATGTACAAGCACACAACTGTCACTTTAACAGCACGTGTGCAAATGCGCGTTGAATATAGACAGAGTGTGTGTACATGCGAGCTGACCTTGTACAGGCCACGTGTAAATCTAAACTCTGAGAAAAAAAGGAAACAGACAAACCAAACGAGGAAGAGACCACTGATATTGATAACCAGGATCCCTTGAAGGCTTGGACACTCTTTCTAACAGAGAAACAAATAATGCAAGGAAAAAATAATACGGCAAAAAACAATCTGACATAGGACTGTTAGAAAACAAGACTTAGACAGAATTTCAGAAAACCCCCTGAGAATGTGTGATACTGACAGGGAAGAGGATGAATGCCTCTAAGGTTCTCTAAACTCTACATGCTACTGATACCTCTACAGGTAGCGTTCACACGTGGGTTGTAAGAGGATAGGGTGTGGGTACATGCATGTAGACCTTGTGCAGTCTGCGTGTACCTCTATGGGTCCTAAAAAACACAGTCAAGAAAAATTCAAGGAAAGTTGGTATGGAAAACTAGACTCCCTGCTAGCTCAGACCTTACAGAAACGAAAAGAAAAGACAGGCAAGAAAAACTAGTCTTTAAACTACCCAAAAACTAAATAAAATTCCAGGAACCCTAGAGATTCTCCCCAGTACGGTCGCCAATTCTGTTGTTGAGGAAAAACACCCTACGGACTAGCAAATAGAGTTCAGAATTTGCATGCAGATATGAACGAATAAAAATTACTTTCTACCTTCATCCCTAGATTTAAATCCCTTTTTCTTAGTAAATGCATGGAAAGATCAACCTACCTCATTCTCAACATTTGATGTTGATCCTTCGTTGTGCTTGATTACTTGTTCACAATCCTCCTTCCAAAGATGACCTGCATCCAAGACAAACAACAACTATGCATGCATACTACTTATATACTAACGGGTTAGAAATCCAAACATATACTGATCATACTATAAACAGTTAATGAATTGGGACGGGAAAAGCATTCTCTTTATTACTTAAAATGAGTCAACTTACAAAAGTTGAGACCGGCCACTGCTCCTTGAACCTTATCCTAGGCTCCTCTTCTTTTGTCCTTCAACTGCTTTGCTTTGAATCTCCTTTGGCACAAGGAAAGGCTAAAGGGTTGGGACAATGGGAATATGTAAATGGGCAGAGTTTCTTTTCTATATTTCTCCCCTTCCAAATGGGACCCCTACCCCTTCTTTTATAGGCTAGAAGGAGCTACTCATTTGGACGAACCCTCGGCCATGCATGGCCAGGAGTTTCAGTTAACTCACCCATAGCTTTTTGTTCCATCGTAAACTTTCCTTTTTTCATGATTTTCTCGGTCCACGTGGGCTATTTTTGGTCAGCCAGCGTGTACACACGTGAAGTAATGGATTAGGGAGCGTGGGCCTTTATTCAAGAGGATTTTCAAAGATTTGTTCAGCAGTATTTTCGCAAAGAAGGGATATGAGTTGGCATGATGTCGGGTAAGCATGTGTGGTGCAATTTAGGGTTATAACAGTTTCCACAACATACCTTTGTTAGTCCCATTTCTAGGATCTTGTTGAAGGCTTCGACTGTTTCGTTGGCCTGTGGGTGGTATGGACTACTCTTGTGATGTTGAATCATAAATTCTGTTGTAAGTGTTTCTATGGTGTTGCTAATGAAATGAGCTCCCTGATCACTGGTTAGGCTCCTGGGACATCCAAAGTGGGTAATGATATTTTCACAGATGAACTAGGCAGTAGTATTTGTCAAACAGTCCTGTACCACTACTACTTCTTCCCAACAGGTAAGGTAGTCAGTTGCGGTAATGATGTATCTAGCCTTTGAATTTTTTTTTGTGGGGTTGATTGGTCCAATGAAGTCAACTACCCATTTCTCAAATGGTTGTAGAGATCTAACTGGTTGTAGTGGTAGTTCATCTCGGCGTGACGGCTTGCCCACTCGTTGAAAAACATCGCACGATCTAGCGTATGCTTTTTCATCCTTTAAAAGCGTTGCCCACCAAAGTCTTGCCAATAGAATTTTATGTTCTATGGCCTTTCCTCCTACATGGCCTCCTACAACTCCACTATGGCATTCCCAGAGAATATCCTGCCTTTCGTGATCCAAGACGCATCATCTGAGAATATTGTCTATTCCTAGTTTATACAACTATCCGATGATCAACTGGTAATCTGCTTCTCTAACATCCATATGGTGTTTCTAGGTTGTGGAATATGTTTCAAGACAGGCTCCTGTACTAACAAAGACTTATATGTCCTCTAGATATTCCGGTATGGCCTCAATCCTAAACAAATCTGCATATGGGAGTTGGTCGTCCACTACTCCACCACTTTATACTAACTCTAGTCTGTATAGATGATCAGGTCTGATGTTTCATCATCCCATATTGATGATAACTTCGAAGGAAAATTCCTAAAATAGTAGCAACCATCTACAAATTCTCCCTTCCGAAACATGTTTGTTAACTAGGTATTTTAATGCAGAATGGTCAGTAAAGAATTTGAAATGGGAACCTAGCAGATAATGTCTAAATTTTTGTAAAGAATATATCATTGCTAAGCCTTCCCTTTATGTCATTGTATAGTTGCGCTCTTCTTGCGACAACTTCCGACTCGCAAATTAGATGGGGTGATCCATAGCTCCATCTCTAGGTTGCGTTAAGATAGCTCCTAAGGAAATTCCTGAAGCATCTACATGGACATGAAATTCCTTATCCCATTTTGGGAATATCAGAATCGGTGTTGTAATGAGATTCTCCTTAAGTGTCTTGAATGCTTTATCACATTCGGGAGTCCATTGGAACATTCATCCTTTTTCAAGAGGTTTTCCAGAGGTGCAGTAATGTTGGTGTATCTTCGAATGAACCTGCGATAGTAGCCGGTATGTCCTAGTGTGGAGCACAACTTTTTAGCACTCGTAGGTGGAGTCATATTCGCAATGACCGCAACTTTAGTTGGGTCTGCCAATACTCCTTCTCAACAGACTATGTGGCTCAACAGATTTCCATGTGGCACACAGAAGATACATTTTCTGAGATTTAATGAGATTTTCAATTCTATGCATATGTCAAACATTAGCCTTAGCAGTGCTACATGCTCCTTGAGCAGGCTATATATTGTCCAATCATCCATGTAGACTTCTATAAATTTGTGAATGAATTCTCTAAAGGCTGCTATCACAATCCTGGAAAAAACTGCAGGGGCATTCTTTAAGTCAACTAACATCACGTTGTATGCAAAAGATACCCATTCGGTAATGAAAGTGGTCTTTCTCTTTTCCTCTTCAATGATCCTGACTTGATGGTATCCTAAAAATCCATCTATAAATGAGTATGCTTCCTTCCCCGCAACCTATTCAAGTACTTCATCGGTAAAAGGTGTTGGGAAAGGGTCGTGCACACAGGCAGCGTTGAGACTCCTCTAATCTACACAGACTCTAATATTCTCTATGTCTTTCTTGCTTTGTATGACTATCGGGCTAACCCACTCAGCTTCTTCTACCGGGAAAATGAGACCTACTTCTAACATCTTATCAATCTCCTTCTTAACTTTCTCTTTTATCCTGTGGTTAAGACGGTATGGTCTATGTCTAACAGGCATGGATCCTGGTTTTAAATCAATATTCATTTCTACCATGACTCCCTTGATTCCATATAATTCTGAAAATGTCTTCGGGAACAAATCCTCATATTCCCACAGTAAACTATGTATTTCCTGACTAGAGAGTTCATCCCAGTAATCTCCCACCTAGGCTATCTCGAGTTCCTCTTCGGTCACTATGTTGAGTCTCTACAATTTTATTGGGTGATTATAGGAACTATCGGTATGGCTAGGTATGGTATTTTGGATTTATCTACTCCCCTCTATCTCTTTGATGACTAGGTTTCTCAGTTCTTCTAATTCGTCTAGGCTTTCTGAGTGTTTGCCAAACTGATAACATTCTATAGGTTTTTCAGTTGAGGGTAAGTGGCATTTATTTTGAGGTTCTCAGGTATGCTTGGGACACACTACAAAGTTTGATCTCTTATTTCTATTGGCTGTAAACAAAAGTTCTTGAATCTTTTGCAGAGCTATTTCAAGTTCAGGGTACTTACTTGTAAATGAGAAGTCTTTGCAGAATTGAATTCCCAGTGTTTTCCAATCACTGGTTTGTCTTTTGGTTTCCTCATGTACAAACCAAGCTTTCAGGATTGGGATTAGAGAATGGGGAAATACCTGAACCCAAAAGTGAGATTTTATCTCCGTGGCCTACCACTATGTTACACATTGTTCAATGTGTATTATAGGATCTCATTCTCCGTTAAACAGTTGTGCGGCATGGGGATCCATCTGCATCCCTAATTCTATATGCTCCTTATTCCTGAACCTGTACTTGATAGCTTGCTTCACCTCATCCCAAGTTCTGAGTACATCTTTATGAGTGGCCCACCATCTGGCAGGGTTGTTCTGGAAAGATGTATCCAGTACAAGATTCTTTGATCTTCTCTCACATTTTCTTCCATGTTCTGCAAAAAAATTGTCTAGGTCTGGGGTTCCATCATATACTAGGTGTTCTCTAGCTTTGGTCCCAATCCATCTAGTCGTTCTGAAAGTTGTGCATCTCCTTGAGAATTGTTCATGTCAGCCTTTTTGCCAACTATCAAAAGCCAGTTATAAATCTTCGTCTGTTGACTGTATACTTCTCCAGCTTACTGATCCATCTGCAGTAGGATTTATATAATCATTTCTGGTCCGAGATGTTACAGTGTACAACTTGTCTAGGTATTTTCCTTCCATATTATTGTCTATTGGTTCTGTGCACCTGGGTCCTACATATGGATACAAATGTTGAACTACCTTGATTCCATCAGCTTCAAAATTCATGGTGTATTTATTTAAATCGATTACTACATAATTGTCGTAAGCCCAATCGATGCCAAGTAGCGCAGGGTAGGGGTCCTTGTCTCCCATGATCTCAATGACTTCAAATTCATCCACTATTTTTACTCCTGCTACATCGATTTCCATGTTCTCTAGTCTTCCTATGGGAAAGATACAGTATTGGTTTTCCATTCTTAACTGAATTGGGGAATATGTCAATCTCATTTTTCCCAAGGCTTCCTAGGTCTTCTTGGGAAGAATGTTCACATATGACCCTAGGTCCAACATGACGTCCTTAATTTCAAATTCATCTAACTAGGATACCAGTCGGAATTATTTTTCGGTTCTTACTTTTCTTCACTGCACTCTCTGAGTACTTTTCTCAGGAAGGTTAGTCCTTATACTTTCTCCTAAGGTTTCCTCATTCCCTAAAACTAGGTACAGTGCAATGCACAAATTTTCTGTTAGTTGATCATTCCCCAGAATGTCAGAGAATAACTGAAACCAGAGGTCAACTGTGTTTTGAGGTTGCTCAGGTTGTCTTGGTATGACTACAGGGTTTCTGGGTGCAGGGGGTGAAACAGTGACTTGTGCCACCTTAGGGTAAACCATTGGTTGGGGGGGTTCTCTCACATTTCATGACTAGGGATATTATGGAATACTTTGATTGCATCTTTAAAGAACATTTGTTTCTTTAGGGGGTCATACCTATCTCCCTTAGGTGTTTCTTTTTGGATATGAGCTATAGTATCAACATCGGTTCGTGTCTTCGCTCCTCCTCGAGTAACGATGTTAAGATTGGGAAAATGTCCCTTAGAAATCATCTTGATCTTTGAACTGATAAGGTTAGTTCCTCTTTGTTGTACTCTATCTTCCCACTTTGTGATTAACTCTGGACAATCTTCAGTTGCGTGTCCGTTGGTTCTGCAGTGAGAGCACCATGGCTGCCTTGGATGAGGACAATCTCTGACCAAGTGACCTTGTTCATCACAGTTATAACATCTTCTTGGTCCTCTTCCCCCAGTTATTCCTCCTTTGAAGTCTCCTCCGGCTCAACCTCCTCGACCTCTTCCTAGTCCCTGCAGGTTTTCATTCACCCTAAATGTTGTTCGGTCTAGCCTGTCCGTGAGTGCGTAGAACACTCTACATTGATTTGTAGTATGCATGGTGGATGCGCAGAACTCGCAATGTACTATGTTTGGAACTATCGAGTACTTATACGTGATAGGGAACTGTCTTGGTCCATGCCCATGGATTCAACATATCTCACAATATTATGTTGTTGGTGCTACTTAGCCTCCTGGGAAAGCATGATATCAGGTGGGGTTATGGAATGGTGAGTTCGTCAACACTTGTGAAACTCCTCCTGTAGGTCCTTCTAGGGGTACCATCATATTCTAAGAATATTATAGTCCCCTCATTCATGAACATTCATTTGCCAAATGACCTTTCATATAGCATCCAATGCACCAAACTTGTGGTCGTCCTGGTCTAGGTATTGTCAACTCCTGAATATTTTATGTAAGTGTCGATATATTCCATTGTAGTTGCACCAAATTTGCATCTACTGGGGGTTGGGTTATTCTTAAGCTCCCAGGGCATCCCACCATGGCTTCAATCTTCATTGATTGTTCCAAGGCATATGTCAACGTGGCTATCTGTTGTTGCATTAGCGGAATCCAAGTTAGAGGGATCAATCCCTGAATGTACCATTCCCTTTGATGTTCTTTGTGGATTGGATGTGCCAACCTCCCTATGGCATATTTAAACTTTTGGTTGTACTCCCAGGATGATTCACACTCCCTCTATTGGATCTCACACAACTCAGACAAGGCCTATTGTTCTGATTGAGGCAGTTTGAACTCTACGATGAACCTCGTTCGTACCTGGGCAAGTGTGCACACTAGACCTTGCGTCCCTGACACTCCTGGTTTAATGATATTCATGTACCACTTGAGAGTGTGACCGCTCAAGGTAGTCTGGAACTCAACCAGCTTATTCACATCAGGATTCCCTCTGGATCTCCAGATGGCTTCGCACAAGAACTAGTGTTGCTCAACATCTTCGTCTCCCTTACCCAAAAATTATGGGTATCGAGAAATTGAACCCCTCACCTGATTGACCATTTTTGGTCATGTTGTTCATATCAATATGAACCCTAATGGTCCTGCTTGTGATATACCGGGGAATCCCAATGTTCTCCCTGTACCCGCACTTCCTGGTTGTTACTGACTAACTAATTGTACTAGAACATAACTAGCATGAGAGGGTAGTATCAAACTTACTTCTTGTATAGAAGACACTTGGGGTATGGGTGATTTGGGGCTGGTGACACTGGCTTCGTGGTGGTTTTCTTTGATTTGGGGGGTCTCATTAGCTTCTACTGGGACGATATCTTTGGTCGGATTCCTGATTTCTCCTGTTATCAGGGTTGAATATTATCTTTCTCCTCCAAGATTCATGTCATCTTCCTCCTCTCTTACCTTCATGCTTTCTCCTTCTTGTCCCACTTCCTTAGGACTTCTTTCTCTCCTTGCTTCTCTCTTGTTTAATCTTTGACTAGCCAGTCGTTCCTGTCTTCTCATCCTCTGCAATTCTTCCATCTGTCTTTCCTCTACTTCTCCTGATCCTCCTTATTTCCTCAACTTTTCAGATTGTCTTGCGGATTTCTTTATCTTGTTGTGCCACCACTTCTCAACTATGGCGGCTCTCTTCAAGGCTCGCTCATATATTTAATCCATTTCTTCTTTCTTCCCCCCAATTTTTCAAAGAACCCTTCCCCTTCCTCATGCCATGACCCTCACCCCGTCTCGCCCCACCCTAAGTGAGGGTGTTTACGTTTCCATCTCGTTTGGGGACATAATCAACAACCCCTCCTCCATCAAGAAATCCTTAATCCACAGGGGGATTTCTCTCAACAGTCTTCCCCTTGCACCTTTCTTAAAAATTTCCTCTACCCATGAGAAAGACTGGTGATTCTCAGCTGCAAATTCGACTATGTAT
Source organism: Picea engelmannii (assembly GCA_009831015.1). NCBI lineage: Eukaryota > Viridiplantae > Streptophyta > Pinopsida > Pinales > Pinaceae > Picea > Picea engelmannii. Next base: position 44,323 of record ML790875.1, on the reverse strand, counting down.
ACTTCTAGCATGGTGCTAACCAAGAAATCCACAGCTTGTGTGACTGGGCAATCCAGCCTATGGAGTGCTGCTAACTTTTTGGTATCCCACGCACATATCTTCTTGGCCTGTCCTTGGAACTATGGAGCTTCTTGGAGCCTCTTTATCCAGTGAAAAAAATCTTCCGGGAATTTAACCCAAAAAATTTCATACTAGTCGCTTGATCTTTCTGAGTAAAAGATTGCTTCGCTAGTGTTTTCCAACGATTTTCTTCTTAGTTCTGCTTCTTTTCATATGAAGGCGTCACATTTCCTTTCCCACCATTGATCAATACCATATCTATGGATTGACAACATCATCTCCCCTACAGGTTCCCTTTTAACATGGGTCCCGACAATGGAACCATTTTGGCGGCGCAAATTTGATCAGACCAGGGTCCTTCTCAGATTACCAACAAAAGGTACTGTGTAGTCTAGAGTGTTGACATTTCCATCTCCTCTGAAGAGAAAAATTCTCACCTGAAGTGTTGTTGAGACAGATAGATAGGGAAGGGTAGGAAGAAGACTAAAGAGGATCCATAGAGAATCCGGAACTTGTTCCTGTTCTTGTGCAAGAGTCGTTAAAAGCTCTGAACCATCTAAATGCAAGAATTGAACCTACTTACATTATGAGAAACAATTAAACATAGAACCATCAAATAGAACTCATAAGCCATGATGAAATGTTGCAATGCATAAGTAACCAAACAAGGACACATCATATTTTAAAATTTGATCCTTCTTCATATTACCTTTGAGATATTTCTATGTTACAAACTCAAACTTACACAGTATGGCACATGACAGACTCTTGCTTGTCATCTCTCGACTTTAGAACAAGTATCAATGATTAATCACAGAACTTGGGAGACTCTCATCAACATGACTCAACTCAACCCTATCTACCCATGCTGATTGATCTATCAACAAATGAGAGCATCCACCCATGAACGAACCAACCCAACCCAACTCAAACTTAACCCTTTTTACACTTATATTCATCCCCGTATGTATATTTGGTTTGTGTCTTCCTTCTCGGCTTGCACGCTTTCTTGTTCTGTTGCAACGGTTTCTTGCCTAGGTGGCATCGTGCTGACTTCCTCAACTACTTTCTATTACTCTTTCTCCCAACCTCTGATGAGGTTTTGTGCAACTCATGCTTTGTCAAAACTTGCACAATTCTTTCCCAAAAATGAAGGCCCCAACATGTTGCATCGTCACATTCTCCATTAAGCCTCTCTAGTATGATCGATATACAATATCAATCTGACTGTCCTTTGTATTTTACTGTCACTTCCTTCTTTCCCTTCATGAAATCCATTCCTTCACATTGTTTCTTCCTCATTCTCACCATCCCCCACCTATATATTTCACTACCCCATTTACCAGCCAACATATTTATCTACAAGATCATATAATTATTTCCTTTCTCCTCTCACTACGTCTCTCTCGCTCCCCTCTCATGGCATGGATTAGAGGCTATCCTGCATTATTCCAAGAGGTAGTTTGTATTTCAACCCATGCTTAGACATTTTCCTCCCACCCTCTATCCTAGACAATACCAACTTAATATCCCCCAACTTACTACACCATGTTTTCTTCTCAAGACTGCTCCCCATCCCCCTATGCCAAGAATTGCTTGACTCTTCACCATGATTTATCCCCATTTTTGCTAATTCAAGACCCTAATTAGTGGCTCACATTATTCCCTCCTCCCACCCATCGTAATTGAAAATTCTTGTAGAGCATGAAATACAGGCCGAATTCCTCTAATTAATCATATTCATACCATCCCTATTCTCACATCCCATCATTGCAGCATAACCCCCTAGAATTACACTGACCGAGACATTGTGATCAACCTATCCATCCCAAAAAAAAATACAATAAGGGAATGATTCTCTCTCTTGAGGGAACCTCACTACTATTCACCATATAGTGCTTAATGGGAGACTTTAAATGTATCCCTCACTCACTTCGATAGGCACCAATGTAGGTTCTGGTTCAAACAACTGGACGCCATCACAAATCTTCTGATGAATGATGATATTCTCTCCCTTAATATACTCACCTGAGTAATATAAACTAGTTGACTCAAGGATGAGTTAGATAATAGTGGTGAGGTCCTATTGTCACCCAGAGTTTTGGGTCTTCGTGTGCGCGCAAATGAAGTTGTGCATTCTTATTCCATAGTTTTGTGTGTACCAAAGTAAATGCGTGATGAATTCCATAGAGTGCAAATCGAACCACATTTTATCAGTAGTGCACCAAGTATAAATAATACCAAGTTTTTGGCAATTCATGTTTTTTCACATGCACCGGAAACCAAGAAAATGCTGACTAGAATCAAGAAAAGAATCATCAGGAAATATATCACAATGATTATTTCTTGAAACATATGAATGTGTGGGGTGGAAAGAAGATGAGATAGCCAGGAAGTTAAGATTGAATTGATAAAAATAGTCTACATGGAGCATTGACAGGCACCAAAAGTGTGTGAGGAAGTTGGATAAGACAAGCACATTGAGTAGAGTGGGAAGAGATAATGCTCCCCAATAGCGAAAGATATAAAAGGAGATCTACGCTCAAAACATGGGTTAGCTAGTAAACAAGTTAGCTTGTGAGATATTAAGTTAGTGATTTTTTAGTTAGCTTAGCTATCAATATCGAGTTCACTCTAATCCTGTTGTAATCTTGTGATGTTTTGAATATTTTCTTATGTCTTTGTTCTATTTGAATCCTAAAGAAAGGCACATGGTGCATTATGTTGTATTCCCACTATTTTACATAGTAATGATATGAAGTTTTATGGATGTMTGTTGAAGGAAAATCTCCCTGCGGAYAGGTAGATCTCCTCAAAGAGCTAGACTCTTAACTCTAAGACATAAATTKCTTATCATGGTCACTGACTTCCTTTTAGATCTTAGGTGGACTAGTGTGTGAGGAGGAAGGAGAAAAGAAGTACCTTTTACCAGTGTTYGTCCCTGCACGCTCYGAATTGAGTTCCAATCTTTCACTCCTCGATAAGCCCTGTAGACAAACAAACTAYGACCACTTCCTACTCTATCAATATTAGTCTGAAATAGGTCTATMTACTAAAGAGAAAAGTTCATGTGATAATGAACACGAATTAGAAAGAAACAGGCCAAGCAAATTATATTAATGAGGACAAAACATTACTTACARTTGTAGATGGATTGCAGCAGTTTCRTCAAGTCCTCCTTGTCTAACCCTTGCTCAAAAGATCCACGATCTGAATGATGATAGCTTCACCGATTTCCCCCTATGAGATCATAGGTCTCTTGCTTCCCAATCATCTATGTAGTATAGCGGAGCGCCAGCACTCCTGAGGGTAGGAGCGCTCCTGCAAAAGGTTTGAGGAGTATTATAACACTCCTTGATGGCTTATGGGGGCGCACCAGCACTCCTGAGATAGTTATAAGGGAGTGCTCCCCTCAAAAAACTCAGTTTTTTGGGTGCTTTCAGATGGCAAAAGGTTCATAAGACTGTTGACTCATTTCTCTTCTTCCAAAGCAAATGTTTGAGGTGTTTCAAGTGTCCTTATCGTGTCATTATAGGCATGACATAGACATCATGGCAGTACGCTTTCTTTGACACTTGTGACACTTGTGAGAAAAATGCGACACTTGCAACACTTATAATGATGACACTTGCGACACTATCAAAGTGAGTATTTTTTATGTGTAACAGATTTCCCCCCAAAGTATGAAGTTAGAAACAAGAACTGATAACTGAAATGATTTGTAGACTTTCAATAAAGGGTATAGACATAGAGAACCTGACATAAGTTGCACACAAACATCCAATAAATATTATGAAATGTTTCAAACCCACGGCAGGCATACCTTTGCTTGGGTGATCAAGACTTGCAAGATATGGTCGCCATAAAATACACTGCGGATCCATAATTGTATTGATAAAAAGGTATAGCCACTGAAAGTACACCGTGGATCTATACTCCCATGACCTGAACTGATTGTAGCCACGAAGAATACACAGTGGATCTACGAGATGACAAGACATAGCCACGACCAATACAAAGTGGATCTATGTAACAGTATATGTTTCATTGTTCAAAAGAAACTCCATCGCAACCTGGGCAAAGTACATATCAAAGTGATCACTCAACCCAGGGTCTTCTTACTGATCCCGATGTAGTGCGAATCTAACCATGTGAAAATATGTCCCGATGTCGAACATGGCAGAAACCACACTATTACCGGCCAATGATGTAAACCGTTAACAAACACGAGGGAGATCACCATTAATGTCAATGATACCCAATATACTCTAGTACATTCCAATGAATGTGAATGGATGAGTTGAAGTCGAACATCCGTGGAATAATCCGATCAGAGGTCAATGATGTAAACCTATTGTCGGACGTGAGGAGGCCTGCCATTGAGGCATGCAGGTCCCAAATTACTAACTGGTTTCTAAGTCTAGTTCCTGGATAATGTGTTGAAGTCGACAGGAATAGACTCGTCGAAGGAGGGCCTTGATGTATCCCCCATCAATGACACGAAACAGACACAGAGATGTAATTAGTAGATCAAATGAACATGGACCGACACATTTATTGAGACAAGATATTTTTGATGGATGACTCTCGAAGTGGATACTTCCCTTGAACACTGAGGCACAACAGTAGAAACATGACATGGACCAAAACTTGATGATACAGTGGATGCTGTGACTTACGTCAGGTGACCCAGAGGAGTGAAAGAAACTCAAAGAATTGGCTCAGTGCAGAGGTTTAGCAGATTATAATGCGTGCAAAAACAAGGTGCCGTGTTCAAAGGTGACTCTAAGAGTTACTTGGTAATGTTCTCAAAAAACTGCTTGGCTTGCTTCTTTCAATTTTTCCCCCATCCAAAGAGACGAGTACCTCTTTTTAATTTAACGAGCTCGAGGAGGGTAACACATGCTCGATATAACTCACCTTCAGTAAGTTCCTCTTCCTTTGTTTAACGAGCTGGAAGAAGTAAGGGTTTGATCCCATATGGGCCTGTCAATGTTTTGTTTAGCAAGTCCAAAGACAGAAAACTCGAAGGTTTTTCATGATTATAGAGTCTGGAAAAACAATTAAAAGAGAACTCTCTCATTTCCTTTTTCATAAAGTATTCTGATGAGACCGAAAAAGAGATAAACTATCGCTCAACAAACGTTTTCTTCAAATACTTTAACGAGCGTGAAGAGAACAAGGTCGCTCGGTAATCTTTTCATGTTTAGAGAATCTGAAAAGAACTTAAAGATGACTCCAATATTGTCCTTTTTCGTAATGTTAGTCTCATGAGGCTGAAAAAGAGATAAATTATCACTCGAAAGATGCCCTTTCAGATCTTTTAACGACTGGGAAAGGAAGCAATATCACTCAGCAATCTTTTCATGTTTAGAGAGTCTGAAAAGAGCTTAAAGGAGACTCCAGGGGGTTCCTTTTTCGTGTAACCATAGAGGTCTGAAAAAAAGATAAAAGTATACCCAGATGCATTCTCATGTATTTACGAGCACGAGAAAGAACAAAGACTAATCTCGGTATGCCCCCAGCATAAAATATAGTGGCTTAACCCCAGGATGATCAGGAAAGGCTGGAGACATGCCCTCCAAGATTTGATTCATTCACCGACTCTGAGGTCGTCACCAATTTCTCTTGTAGATGATAAAAAGGAGAAGGGTGGATGAAAAGAAGGTTCAAGAGAGGTGACTATTTCATTTTTTAACAAGCTTGACACAGGAAAAGAACTATGCTCAAGACCTTTGTTTCATTTTTTAAACAAGCTTGCCACAAAGAAGAGAAACTATGCTCATGGTTTCGTCCAGATCATGGCTTCCAAGAGGATAATGCTCTGGAAGGGTACCATGTCAAAGGATAAAACATGGTCATGGCCTCCAGGAGATCTTTGCTGGATGGAAGATAATCACTCGAGAAGGAACACATGTCGAGGGCCGCGATAGGAGTAAGGAGAGCAGGCTTCAATAATCCTACCGAATAAATCACCATGTCTACTACCGGATCCAAATCATCAAGAGGGGCGATAGATTGTATATATGCCCGAATTTCTTCACAAGGGGGAAGAAAAGAGGATTGGTGACAGTTCTTATCCCGAGGTAACTTGTCAATGCAAAACATTTTTGGAATAGGTTCATCCGAAGGAAAAGTTGGGGAAATGTAGTCGGTTGCAGATGACAAGGAACTTGACCGTGATTGCATCGAGGAACTGTCAAGTGCCAATAGATGTTGGGCATATGACAAGGGAGAATCAGATTGGGTAGAAACATATGACGTTTCGGTTGGACTAAGTGGCACGGTGTCACCTAGTGCATTGAATTCCAAAGGAGAAGGTACAATCCGAGGGTCAGATGATTACAAAGATTGATAAGTCGTGGTCGAAATCATATCGACGATGGCAATATGATGTGTAGTCGGTGGAAGTGGTGTAGGGAAGGTACCCATGAGGCTAGAATCTTTCAGTAAGCCAACACCAATGCTTTCATACATGATCTTGTGGTCTCCCAAGAAAGGAATATTGTTGGTAGAGGGAACGCGAGCATCGGTCATGCAGAAATCCAACTGATCAACAGTGACAATTTTTCCCTGATGAGGAAATTGGACACATCGGAAAACTGACGAGGCAACGGCAGTCATAGCATAAAACCAACTTCTTCCAAGTAACAAGTTGTAATTGAGGGGAGCATCGACCACCTCGACATCAACAGTAACAATTTTTCCACCCAATTGGATAGGCAGGGACTGTAAAAGCCCAAGGGGATGAAAACCTCACCCATCGAAGGCACGTAACATCATTGGGGATTTGTTGAGTGCTGGTGATTTTAAACCTTTCCAACATGCTAAAGACATGACACAAGTTGAGGCTCCCTCATCCAGAATAGTTCGATGGATTTGTTGATTGTGAACAACAACATCAACTTGGAAAGAAAGTTGGTGGGAGAGTCGAGACGCATAATTATCTAGGTTAAACATGATCTGATTGAACGAATCAGGATCAATAGCACCAAGAGTGGTCAAGAGAATTCTACATTGACTGGGGCAGTGTTGTAGAACTTATAATGTGGACATAGCACATGGTGCTTGAGCCAAATATTCAACAATGTTGTAGTTTTGGGCAGCACGTGAACTAGGATTAAAGGTAGCTTTGCGGATAGTGCTCTTAGGAGGGTGTAAGATAGAGTTGAACGTGGGTTTATCAATCTTAATTGGTTCAAATGGAGGATTAACTGATGGAATACTAACGGAGGATGATGATGGATCCGGTAAAGTACCGATATCATTAGTGTCTTTTCCTTTATCAGGGTTACCTGGTGTGTCATATGCCTTAGAGCGAGTGGTCAAATTGATCCCATTAAACATATAAATATGTGCACTCAATGAGGCCTCATCATGAGGATCGCTAGAACTACCCCCAGGAGAGGGGGTTTGAGTAACCATGGATTGTTGCTGTGGAAAAGGCTGAGTAAGCACAGCGGGTTGTGAATTCCCTTGGAAAATTTTGGCCACTTCATTGCGAAGTGGACAATCTCGAGTGTAGTGATCGTCAACACAAATGATACACGGGAATTTCAGTTTCTGTTGTGGTTGCTTTTCGGTAGCAGGTGTTTGATTTTTAGGTTGTTCATTATTATTTTTGATTTATTTTTTGTCTTCTTCTTACCTCCAGATTGTTGTGAAGGGGCAGATTGAACTGCATTCACCTCAGAGATATGAGTTTGGGGGGAGGTAGAGGAGGGTGTAGTCGATTTGGAAAAAGATTGATTTTTGACGGAACCGATAACACCATCTGCATGAGATGAGGATGGTGGCTTAGAAGGATCGGTATTAGCTTGAGCATCATTCAGAAGAAAATCATACAAAGTACCAGATTGGGAATAAAACAAGTCTAAGTATTGAGCCTGAGCAATGGCTTGTTCCTCTGTGACCGCACCACCCATAGCGACATCGTGAGCAATTGGGGGTAACAGTGATTTAGTAAACCATTCTACCAATAGTATGTCGGGAAGGACTGCCTTGATCATCCTTCGTCGTTGCCTCCACTCATGAATATGGTCAGAGATATGCACAGAGTTAGTTTGACGAAAGGAGGCCAAGAGTTCAGTACCCATCTTGTAGCGAATAGGCAGTTGAAAGTGCGTGAGGAAAGACATGGCAAGGGAATTAAAATCATGAAAAGAAGCACGTGGTAGTTCAATATACCACTTTGCTGCTGAACCGATAAGTGTTCGCTGGAAAAGACACAAACGTATAGAATCATCCATGAGGGAGTTTGATGAACACCACAAATGGAAAGTCCTTACATGGTTGTTCATATCTTCGCCAGGGTTTCCATCAAATTTTGGAATATCAGAAGGAAGTTGAGCTGGAATAACTGGCCAAACCAGTGAATGAGAGATAGGATCATTAGTTAACCGAGACAAGTCTGGGAGATCCAGAGTCGCAAGGAAAGGTAGTTGTCGATTAATTTTTGAATGATATTGGTGCGGCATAGGAACACCAGTAGGACCATAGACTAGGTTAGGTGGATAGTTGTAACCAGTAGGTCCTCCTACTTACGGTTGTTGCTGGCTAGGATAAGAAGGATTCGATGGTGTATGAGAAGCATTGGCATAACCTGGTGGGTTCTGAACATTATAGGCCGGGTGATTTATTTTCCCATGAGGAGGATAAACATTTTTCCCTTGAGAATGGTAAGAAGTAGATCTTGGAGGCGGATACACATGAGGCCCATGAGGAGGATAAGACTATGGTCTCGAAGAACTCCAGGTGGTATTTTGGATACCGCCTGGATAAGATTGCCCGTAAGATGTTTCGGAAGGGACAGGATTGGATACTCCTCCTAGTGGATTATTATACAAGTGCCCCCCAACCTAGGGTTGGGTAAAAATGCCTCCTGAGAATACTCCCTAGGATTCTGAAGGGTTTCCAGCAAACAAGGGTTGCCCCCCTGCCAGCGGTGGATGTATGACCGGGGTTTGACTGGAAAATGGAGGTTGCCCTCCAGGAGGAGCATGAAAAGGGGGTTGTCCCCCGGGAGGGGTAGGCCCGCCATGGAAAGGTAGTCCTCCAGGAGGAAACGGTTCGTTGGATGTTGGTTTCCCTCAAGATGGTTGTGTTTGGCTAGCAGGGGTCTACATTCTCCGGTGAGAATATGTCCCAGCAGGATTGTGTGGAACATACGGAGTTGTAGAGTAAAAACTTGTAGAAACAGGGGTAGAGATTGAAGTGGTTTGGGGATGAGTAGAGGTGATGAGTCCAGCATTAGGATGGACTTTTGCTGGTGTGGCAGAAGAGTGAATAACCTGATCGACTGGGTGATTCATGGTTTGACTGGATGGTCTTGTTTCACTAGGAGGGTCATGAGAATGAAAGGGTTGTCGAATAGATTTGAAATGTTCATAGAGATCGCATCCCGATGAAGTCCTCCATACAGAACGAGCAGGTGTGGGATTGGTTGCTACTGCGGTGCTAGGATGAATAGGAGTCCTATACTCGTCACCAAAGAGTGGTTCCGTGGATCCCATATATGTTTCGGTAAAGATCCTCTCTAGTAATCATGGGACTTCTTCGTCTATGACGTTCCCAAGGGAGTCTAAATGAACCAAAAGTGGTTCGAGAGGAGTTACTGATAGGTGTGGTGGGATTTTCAACCATGACCAAAGCGTATTCTAAGTTATCTAATGGAGGAGCAACAGCACTTCCAGCATCAGATTGATTTTCTACCTGTTACACATCAAAATCACTCAAATGAATAAGTGTCACATATTCCTCTCAATTGTCGCGAGTGTCGCAACTTCCTTACAACTTTCGCAAGTGTCGCAAGTTGGTTACAAGTGTCGTAAATGTTGTTGAATCATACTGCCATGATGATGACACTAAGGAGGCACTTAAAACATATTATGTACTTGGTTTGAAGAAGGAGAACTGGTTCACTAGAGTCAAACAAGTCTTAACACCTGAAAAGGGCTTCCAATCAAGAGTTTTGAGGGTGAACGCTCCCCTGAAACAGCCTTAGGAGCGCTGGTGCTCCCCTATAAGGCCTCAGGGAGCGTTATAACGCTTCCTAACCCCTCTGCAGGAGCGTTTCCCACTTTTGAAGTGCTGGCGCTCCCCTTAAGCCTCTCTGGGAGCATTCTAGCGCTCTGATGCCCCTTTTGAAGGAGCGCTCCCTAATCTGGGTCAGTTGTTAGCCCGATGAGGAGAATAAGGAAAGGATCTTTCGAGATTAGGAGGAAATTGTACTCGAATTCTTGGTTTCATCAACAAATCCTTGATCTAAGGAGGAGGTTGCCAACCTGTTCTAAACATAACTCAAGAAGTTAAGTTCCTCCCAACCTATATAAACAAGCTCTATGATGGTGGAAAGGGGGAAGAATTGCTAGCATGAAAACTATGATCTCATAGGAAACACATAGTCAGCCAAAGGAGAAGTGATCAGTGAAGCTGTTGTCAGCCAGGTTGTGGATCTTTTGAGCAAGGGTTAGACGAAGGGGACTTGACGAAGCTGTCGCATTCGCATCTACGATTGTAAGTACTGTTGTCGTTATTCTCATCAATATGACACGCTTGGCCTGTTTCTTTCTAGTTTGTGTCTGATGTTACATGAACTTATCATTAAATTGGTAGATCTTTTTTCAAGATAATATCAATAGAGTAGGAAGTGGTCGTATCTTGTTTGTCTACAGAACTCGGCGAGGAGCAAAGGATTGGAGCGCAACTCGGAGCGTGCAGGGACAAACGTCGATGAAGAGGTACTTCTATTATCCTTCCTTCTCATGTATTAGTTTAGATAGATTTGAAAGGAAGTCAGTGTCCACGTTAAGCATTTTTCTATCTAGGGTTAAGGTCAAGCTCTAGAGGTGATCTACCTGTCCGCAGGGAGATTTTCCTACAACAGAAACTGGCGACTCCACTGGGGAGATAGCCTTGAATCGAAACCTCTTGTTTCGATTCCTCCTCATTGACCTAGTCCTACCCCTTGATTGTTTCAGACCTGGTTCACTCCTCTTCTGATTGGTTTCATGAACTGATTGGCTCCTTACCTTATCACACTCAGCATACTTTTCAAGTTTGAATCCCAATTTTTGGAATTTTTTGACATTTCCGGGGCTTTCAGACCCTGGCGCCCCTGACCTAGTGTTGACAGAGCGCCAGTGCTCCTAATACCTTAGCACAGAGCGCTATAACGCTCCTTGCCCTTGGAAACAGAGCGCCGGCCTCTTTTTGGCCCAATAACCCTCCAGAACTGCCTTTTTCAGCGTTTGCCTCTGTGTCTCTTTTGCTGAGTGATCTAGTGAGTCAATTTTTCTTCTCTTTCAACCTTGACATATATCTTTTGATTGAATAATAAGCACCTTACTGTTTGGATCTTGTAGCCTTCTTCACTATTTTCATTGAGTTTTTTCCTGTTGAGTGAAATTCGAAACCTATGCATTGTTCTTTTCTCCTCATCAGCCGGGTAAAAACTTTGGTGAAGGTCATCAAAGGCCTACAGACCTCTTTATCTTGATTTAAGTCAAGGTCATTGTTCTTCAACTCTTGCTTTTTGTGTGTGAATTGTGTTTTCTCTTTGATTGTTTCTTTTCTTTCACTTTTTCGTTTTGATTGTAACGAAAGGGTGCATTGTTTGTATGACTTTATCTTGTGCCAGTTTGATTTTCATTCATATAAAGACAATTAGAAAGACAAGCATTGTGTTGAATTGATCTTTAACTCATATACGAACAATGAAAAAGCATGATTGATTGTGCATATTAGAAGGCATTTTAAAAGTTTTTGCATTACATCAGGATTTGATTGAGAAAAAGAATCGTTTGAGGACACTCCGTAGTTGTGCTTGTTAGTGAAAGGAACTCTCTCTCTCCCTTAGATAGACGTTCATCAAAAGGAAATGATTGCTTATCATGTTTGATGCATTCTTTGGGTCTGAGTCATAATTCCATTTGTTTCACTTCCATACACCCCTTTTGCGTAAAGAACAGCCATAAAAATCAACGCTAATTAAAAATTATCTAGAAAGTTTTCTTTGCTAGGATCCTCCACCAACACTAGAATAGGTGTAGCACTTTGGATTAGGCTATGAGCATAACTCTCCAAAGTTTCTAAAACAAATAGTAGCATCCTGAGTTAGGGAGAGTAAATCTAGTTATCGTATAAGTCTGCCTGGGATCCCCCTCTCACACAGGGGTTACGCACGAGGTCGCATTCGGGTAAGCTACGGGGAATAACCCTCCGTGATTTAACTGATTGTGGTGGTTGGATCGTATTATGGAGGTCACTTTGAGGTAAATCCACAATTACTGCGTGGAAGCCTTCTAGTTGATTTCGGGCTTGATACCCTGCTTGTACGTTCTGTTCGGACTATCAACTATTCCCGCCCAAGGGCTGACTGCGAATTGGTAACCTTAGTAGCCATAATCTTTAGGGTATTACACAAGGTGATGGTGACAGGAAGTCTCACTGTACCTGGAATAGACATTGGTCAAACTCACTCGGGCTCCTTGGAGGGTAAATCCACAATTAATGCATGGAAGCTTGCACCAAGGCGTAAGTCTGTTAAGAAGGTCGCCATTGTAACTAGTCCACCCTACCCCCCACCCCTTCTGGACTTGATCACGCGACGTTGGATTTCATCACCAACTAGTACGGTCATCAAAAGAAGGTCATGTTTGCTTTGTTGTGATTCTTAGGTTTTTTAGCGTGTGTTGTTTCTTTTCATTAGTTGGCCATAGATTTCTTTCGCCGACTCTTTTCCGCCAACATCGACCCTCCACGCCGCTCGCAGAGGCTACAGGGACTTCCTCTAGAAAATATGGAAGGAAACACCCCTTTACCCCCTCATTCTACAGAAGAATCCCCTCAACAGAGAGAGGTTCATAACACTACAATTTCCCAGGAAGAAGTTCCCATCCCTTTGGAGAATTTTTGAATTGTCTCAGAATCTCTAGAAGCTTATCGCATTCCGGAGGGATACGAATGACAGATCCTCCACTTAAATTCTGCCGGAGAATTTGTTGTCAATCCGGATATTCTGGCTGGGTCTCCTCAAAACCCTTTAGCCAATGACCCTTTTTGGACTGCGGACGTTGTTCGGAGTCCACCACGCTTGGTGCGAGATATTTATGGAATAGGAGAAGGTGTCGATGCCTCTTTTTCCTACACTGTACCCCCAAATCACTTCACCAGTACTACCACTTTTACAGCCACACCAACCGTTGGTCCGAACATACCGTCCATTGGCCCAAGGCCTACTATTCCCCTCCAGATGGCCCATTCTACAATGGCCCCGCACATTCCGACTATCCCTGTCAGTAATGCGGTAGTTAATCAAGCCCCGATTGGCACACCTATAACACCAAGACCCATACTCCCTTTTGGATTTAGGGCACTGAACACGTTCGCTACCACCAATGCCCAAACCACTACTCAAATTGTACCAGGAAGTTCCATACCTATCCAACAACCCGGAGGGACTGGCCTTGGTGGTCCTAACCCGATCGGCAACATTGGTCAGTCATTAGCATCTAGCTTTCAGATCCCGGGAACTCTACCTCAAACCGGGGGGCATCCTCCCTCCGGAGGACAAATCCCATTCGGAGGGAACCCCAATGCTGGGGGGCATCCTCCCACCGGAGGACAAATTCCATTCGGGGGGCAACCTCATGCTGGAGGGAAACCTCAAGTCGGAGTCCACCATCAACCACAAGGACAAAATGTGTCTGTCGCACCCAATCCGTGGAGCATCCCTTTTCAAGGAAATCTGCATGCCTCCATGGGACAAAATGTTCAGACTCCGCAACAACCCCCTTATGGACAAATGCCAAACCCACCCTATAACCCTCGAAACCCATCTGGTTATCCTCCGCTCACACATGGTTCTCAAAACACTTCAAATCCTGCGTACCTTGGTCAAAACCAACGTCATATGAGAGGGCCCACTAGTTATAATTATCCACATAACCTGGTAATGGGCCCCACTGGTGTACCCCTGCCACACCAACATTACCCACAGGTTAACTGACAACTACCTTTTCTGGCTACCCTAGATCTTCCAGACTTGTCTCGGTTAATGAATGATCCCATTTATCATTCTCCGGTTTGGCCAGCTATTCCACCAAAACTCCCTTCTGATATCCCAAAATTCGACGGAAAATCTGGAGAAGACCCAAACAACCACGTGATGACTTTCCATTTGTGGTGCTCATCCAACTCCCTCATGGACGACTCTATTCGTTCGCATCTATTCCAATGAACACTTACGGGTTCCGCAGCAAAATGGTATATTGAATTACCACGCACATCTTTTCACGATTTCAACTCCCTCGCCATGTCCTTCCTCACACACTTCCAACTGCCCATTCGATACGAGATGGGTACTGAACTATTAACCTCTCTTCGTCAGACAACTTACATACACATCTCTGATCATATCCATGAATGGAGACGACGACGAAGGCTAATCAAAGCGGTCATCCCCGACCAATTATTAGCGGAATGGTTCACGAAATCATTATTACCCCAGATCGCTCGTGATGTTGCCATGGGCGGTGTGGTCATCGAGGAAGAAGCCATCGCCTGAGCTCAGTAATTAGACTTAGTCTATTCACAATACGATACTATGTATGAGTTGATACCGAATGCTACCCGTGCCACTAACGATCCATCCAAACCATCGACTGCTTCGCATGCGGATGGAGTTATTGGCTCCGTCAAAACCCAATCTACCACCCAGTCCACTGGAATGACTCAGCGGCCCCCTTTGATGGCTGCTCCTAGTTCGACTGTATCCTCTTCTACCCCCCCTCAAACTCAGGTCTCTGATGTGAATGCGGTCCAATCAACCCCTTCACAACAACTTGGGGGAAAGAAGAAAGCGAGAAACAAAACAAAGAAGAACAATAACAACGAACAACCCAAAACCCAACCGCAAACTCCTGCTGCTGGAAAACAACCACAGTGAAAACTGAAATTCCCATGTCTCATTTGTGGTGACGATCACTACACTCGAGATTTCCCACACCGCGAGGAAGTGGCTAAAATTTTCAAGGGAAATTCGCAACCCGCTGTGCTTACTCAGCCTTTTCCGCAACGACAATCTTTGGTTGCACAAACCCCCATGCCGGGGGGCAGTTCCAACCAACCCGCTGATGACGCCTCGACAAGCGCCCACATTTACATGTTTAACGGGGTTAATCTAACCACTCGTTCTGCGACATACGACACGCCAGTTAAACCTGACAAGTCGAATACTGCTAATGGTTCTTCGCCAGATCCTTTAGCATCTGTTGTTAATCATCCATCTGTTATCCCTCCATCCAGGCCACTGCAGATTGAGAAACCCTCTTTTGACTCCATCTTACGCCCTCCTAAGAGCACCATCCAGAAATCCACTTTCAATCCTAACTCACGGGCTGCCCAAAATTACAATATTGTAGAAGATTTGGCCCAAGCCCCGTGTGCCATGCCCGCATTGGAAGTTTTACAACACTGTCCTAACAAATGTATTACGCTCTTAGCTTCTATTGGTGCTTTCGATCCCGAGTCATCAAACTACATCACGTTTAACCTGGATGATCATCAACCATGACTCTCCCACCAGCTAGCTTTCCAAATCGATGTTGTTGTTCACAATCAACAAATCCACCGAACTATCTTGGATGAGGGAGCCTCTACCTGTGTCATGTCTCTATCATGTTGGAAAGGCTTAAAATCACCTACCCTTAACAAGTCCCCTACGATGTTACGCGCTTTCGATGGAAGAGGTTTCCATCCTCATGGATTATTGCAATCCCTCACCATTCAATTGGGCGGTAAAACTGTTACTGTTGATGTCGAGGTGGTCGATGCTCCCCTCGATTACAACTTATTACTTGGAAGAAGTTGGTTCTACGCTATGACTGTTGTCACCTCATCGGTGTTTCGATGTGTACAATTCCCTCATCAAGGAAAAATTGTCACCATCGATCAACTTGACTTCTGTACACCCGACGCTCGCATCCCTGCCACCAACAACATTCCTTTTTTGGGAGACCACCTAGTTACGTATGAAAGCGTTGGTGTTGGCTTACTGAAAGATTCTAGCCTTATGGGTACTTTTCCTACACCACTTCCACTTACTGCACACCACATTGCTGCCGTCAACATGATTTCGACTATGCCTTATCAATCCTTGGAATCATCCGACCCTTGGGTTGTGCCTAGTCCTTTGGAATTCGATGTGCTCAAGGACACAATGCCTCTGAGCCCAGCCAAGGCCACATACGTAACTATTCAATATGCCTCTCCCTCTTCGAACACTTCACATTCATTGGCACTCGATGCTTACTCGGTGCCCTTGTGGTTGGATTCCCTATCATCTGTCGTTGATTACATTTCCCACATTTTTCCTTTGGACGAATCTATTATGGAAATGCTCAACATTGACGATTTACCCTGGGATGATAACCACCATCGATCCTCCTTTCTTCCGCCTTTGGAAGAAGTGCAATACATATGATCTGTCTTCCCCCCCCGATGTTACCGATGCTCCACAATCCCCTATCCTCACACAAGATACTTTCTCTGAGGGGAACATGGGTAACATCTCGACTACAATCACAATTGACATTTCAGTAAAAGAAGGTGTCGTGGAAAACATTAATCTTGGTGCTAATTGCACGCCCGACGAAGTGATTTCTTACACCACTTTGTTCAAGGAATTCGTTGATGTCTTCGCATGGAGCTACGAGGAAATTCTAGGGATTGACCCTTCAATCGTCATACACGAAATCAAGACTTACCCTGACGCAAAACTGGTTCGACAGAAACTCTGCCCGATTCACCCCAAGAAAATGGTAGTTATAAAGGCAGAAGTTGAAAAAATTCTAAGATCTGGCTTCATCTATCCCGTCCCTTTGACGGAATGGGTCTCCAACCTCGTCTCGGTTGCTAAAAAATAAGGGACCATCCGTGTTTGCGTCGATTATCGAGATCTCAACAAAGCTTATCTCAAGGACAAATACCCTACGCCTTTCATCGATCAAATCATCGATACTTGCGCCAGAAGCATAATCTTCTCTTTCATGGATGGATTTTCTGGATATAACCAGATTGAAATCTTACCTGTTGATCAACATAAGACAGCCTTCATTTTCCCCTAGGGAACTTTCGCCTACCGAAAGCTACCGTTTGGCCTTAAAAATGCTGGTGCTACTTTCCAGCAAGCCATGTCGTACGCTTTCCATGACATCAAGCATATTGCAGAACCTTACCTCGATGATTTACCCACCCATTCATCCAACCGACCTGATCACATTGGTCACTTGTGGGCAATTTTTCTTCGATGTCGTTTCTATCGTATTCATCTGAACCCACATAAATGCATTTTCACTGTCGAATCCGGCCAACTCCTCGGTTTCATCGTCTCCAAAGACAGGATCAGGGTGGATCCCTTAAAGATCAAGGCCATCCTAGCCTTATCCCCACCTACCAACTTAACCCAACTCCAAAGTTTGCAAGGCAAAGAAAACTTTCTCCGCCGTTTCATCTACAATTATGTCGAGATCACTAAAGGATTTATGCAGCTACTACAAAAGAACGTCCCTTTCATCTGGGATGACACTACCCAACAGTCATTCGACGCTCTCAAGCATGCTTTGACCCACGCTCCTTTGTTACATCCTCTCGAATATACAAAGGATTATATCCCTTACTTGGTCGCTTCTAATTCTACCATTGCGATGGTGTTAGTTCAAGAGGACCCTAACGGCCAAGAACACATGATTTATTATCTGAACAAGAGTTTATTCGGACCTGAACTCAGATATTCGCATGTTGAGAAACTGGCTATGGAAGCCGTCATTGTTGTCCAAAGATTCCGCCACTACATCTTATTACGCACCACCACGGTAATCGCAGACTCCAACCCCATGTACCATGTCTTGACGCGTCAAGTACTTGGGGGAAAATATTCGAAATGGATCGTTATTCTCCAAGAATTTGACCTCGATTTTACGAAGGCTAAAGCCAAAAAATCCCTGGTGTTTGTCGAGCTTATCTATGCTCTCCCAGGTGCCGATGAAAACATTGAACCTAGAGACTCTCTCCTCGATGAGTCTCTCTTCCTCATCAACACCTCTAACCCTTGGTACGGAGACATTCTCCTCTACCTTCAAACCCAACATTTTCAGCCCAACATCTCTCGCGAAGAACTTCGATGCATCCGTCACCACTCTCGTCGTTATCTCATCCTCGGCGACACTTTGTATCACTGTGGTATTGACACCATCCTTCGGGGATGTCTGATTCACGAAGAGGCTGAATGTGTTTTGAACGATTGTCACCTTGGCGCCTGTGGCGGTCACCTTTCCGAGATGGCCACAGCCCAAAAAATCTTACGTGCCGACTACTTTTGGCCCTCAATTTTCAAAGATTGCATCGAGGCCGTCAAAAAATGCCCACCCTGCTAAATCTTCAACAAGAAGGCATGCACCCACCCTACTACGCTGTACCCCATTATTTCCATCGGCCCCTTTTCCAAATGGGGTATCGATTTCATGCAGTGTAAGCCTACCTCAGCTGGGGGGCACAGTTACATGATCGTCGTCGTCGACTACTTCACCAAATGGGCTGAGGCTATGCCTACCTTCCTGAATGATGGCCGTACTGTATCTCTATTCCTCTTCAACCATATCATTACTCATTTTGGTGTACCACGTGCCATCGTCACCGACCATGGTGCACACTTCAAAAACCAGATGATGAGCGAGTTACATGTCAAATTGGGTTTTCGCCATGAAAACTCATCCCCCTACTACCCTCAAGCGAACGGGCAAGTTGAGGCTATCAACAAAGTCCTAAAAACCATGATCCAATGCATGTTAGGGGAAAACAAAACATCGTGGCAGTTACAATTGTTTTTCGCTCTCTGGGCCTATCGCACTTTGGTGAAAACCTCAACCAGATTCATGCCTTTCTAGTTGGTCTATGGCATTGAATCTGTCCTACCAATCGAGTGTGAAATTCCATCACTCAAATTGAAAGTAGAACTCCTGCCCCATACTTCTACGGAAGAAGAACGATTCTTGTACCTATCCAAGCTGGACGAAACACGCCACGATGTTGCCCTCGTTAATGAGGCACATCAGAAATGAATTAAGAGTCAATATGACAAATCTGTCCAACCTCGAGCCTTTGCAGAAGGGGACTTAGTCCTCGTTTACGACCAAGCACACGATAAATTGGGAACAGGAAAGTTAGAACCTATGTGGCACGGTCCTTACATCGTGAAGCGTGTTTTACACAGAGGTGCTTATGAACT
>ML790874.1:450016-493075 GCA_009831015.1 Picea engelmannii | reverse complement strand
TGTGTTGTCAAACAGGAACATCAGGAGAAGTAGGAAAAAATGAAGTCCTGTTGCATAGTATAGTGATAAAGAAAACCCCAAAGGATGATAACCATGAAGAAGAGGTCAGTAAAATGGCCTCCAAGAATTCTGGTTCTGAAGTAGAAAAAGGGGACAGTTCATCTGAAGGTACACCTTCAGCTGAAGATAAAACAAAACCAGACAGGAAAAGGAAGTAGGTAGATCACCTTGAAGGAGAATTTAATAAAATAAAACATGCTATCTTTGATGGGGAATATAGAACAGGGGAAGAATTTCAGGCATGATTATTAGACATCAAGAAGTATTTCTAGATCTACAACTATTCCAACAATATGAAGGGCAAAATGGCGATCTATAACCTGAAAGGAAAAGCCAACATTTCGTGGAAAGATCTAAAATTGGCCAAGGGCCTAAAAAAGAAACAAATGGAATGGGAAGAATATTTCATGGGATAAATGAAGCCGTGGACGGTCGAAAATATGTCCACCAGTCCTCTGTGGTGGAAATTGAAGGTAAAAACGATAAAAATCAATTTATTTTTTTTAATTGATCCTAGATCTATGTTAAGTTATATCACTCCTGGTGTAGTAGAATCAAATAAACTTAAGAAAATGAGACATAAAAAATCATGGCTAGTACAACTAGCAGCATAAACAAAAAGGAAAGTGGTTGACTTTATTTATGATTATGAATTCATCTTAGGTGGTCAAAACATAAGGACAAATTTGAACATTCTACCACTAGGATCGTATGATGTAATTATTGGAATGGATTGGTTAGAAAGGCATAAAGAAGTGCTAGATTTTTATGAAAAGACACTTAAGTATACATATGAAAGTGACACCGCTAGGACAGTTCAAGGTATACAAAAACCAGTATCAATTAGACAAGTTTCAACAATTCAATTCAAGAAATGCATGAGAAAGGGTTGTCAAGTTTATGCCATCCAAGTAACAAACCTTTGAGAAAAAGAAGATAAACCCAACTTGGATGACTTTGTTGTTCTACGTGAATTTAGAGACGTGTTTGTTGATGAAATACCTGAATTACCCCATAGAAGGGAGATAGAATTTTCTATCGACCTGCTACCTGGTTCAACCCCTATCTCTAAATCACCATACCGAATGATTTTACCAGAGTTGACATAATTACAAATTCAGCTACAAGAATTATTGGAGAAAGAGTCTATCAGACCAAGTGTTTCACCATGGGGAGAACCAATCCTCTTTGTGAAAAAAAAATACGACACTCTAAGACTATGTATCGATTATAGACAATTAAACAAAATGACTATTAAGAACAAGTACCCCTTACCTAGGATAAATGATCTCTTCGATCAAGTAGGTGGGGAAAAGATCTTTTTGAAGTTGGATTTATGATCTCAAGAAGGGTATGTTATTTTCTATGAGTCCCGAAAACTAAAGGAACACAAGTGAAACTACGTCACTCATGACTTAGAATTGGTAGCTATAATACATGCCTTAAAAATGTGACGTCACTACATAATGGGTAGAAAGTTTATGTTATTAACTAACAACAGTGGTGTGAAATTTATGTTTAGCCAGCCAGACCTTAATGAAAGGAAAGCAAGGTGGTTAGCCTTCTTGAGTGAATTCGACTTTGAGGTAAGACATACCAAGGGTAAGGAAAATAAAGTAGGTGATGCTTTAAGCGTAAGAGTTCATGGGTTATTTGAAATAAATGTTAGCAGAGAAAAAAGTGATCTTGAACAAAGGATAAAGACTGCAGATAGTAACGATGAAAAGTACACTCAAACAGTGGAAGAATTACATGACACTATAGGGATTTTAGACAAATCAGATCTGAGTATGGATAAAAATGGTCTACTATGATTTAAAAATAGAATATACATACCAGATTTGGCAGAATTAAAGTTAACAGTTTTGGATGAAGTGCATAAGAAACCATATTCTGGTCATACAAGATACCAGAAAACGATAACAACACTTAGAAAATTATTGTATTGGCCTAATATGAAGGGAGAAACATCAAAATACTTAGCTAAGTGTCAATATTGTCAGCAGGTAAAAGTTGAACACCATCATTCAACCGGCCTATTGCATCCCTTACAGGTGTCAGAATGGAAATGGGAGACTATATCGTTGAAGTTTATTACAGGTTTTCCTAAAACTTAGAAACATAATGATCCTATTATGGTGGTAATCGATAAACTTAGTAAGTATGCACACTTTATTCCTGTAAAGTCTACGTTTAAATCTATTAACATCACTAAAATATTCATGAAAGAAATTTTTAGACTGCATGGTATTCCCAAAATGGTGATTTTAGATAGAGACGTGAAATTTACATATTCTTTTTGGAAAGAATTGTTTGCATGGATAAATATTAATTTGAATTTCAAAAAGATTTATCATCCACAAATGGATGGACATACTGAATGAACAAACCAAATCGTAGAAGATATTATCTGCATGTACGTAAGAACAAAACCAAGCAAGTGGAAAGACTACCTGCACTTGGTATAATTTGCATATAACACTACATACCAAACGTCGGCTAAATTGAGTCCCTTCAAGGTACTGTATGACAGGAAGTGTACGACTCCAATTAGCTTAGATAACCCAGTTTACATAATCATGGTTGGACCAGAGATGATCCAACAAATGGAGTATGGTAAGAAAGGTACAACAGAACTTAAAAGAGGCACATGATAGACACAAAAGTTATCCGAACCAGAAAAGAAGACACTTGGAGTTTTAAGTGGGAGGCCATGTTTACTTAAAAGTCAAAGCCCATAAGAGTTCACTAAAGCTAGGAAATTGTGCCAATTTGACACCCAATTTTTGTGGGCCCTACAAGATACTATATCGAATTGGACCTGTAGCATACCAACTTACACTTCCAGCCAATCTAAAAATTCATAATGTATTTCACATTTCTTTGTTAAAGAATTATGTTCATGACCCTACTCATATGATCGATTGGAACTTGGTGCAGATGGTACCAGAAGGTGAGTTATAGGTGGAACCTCCCTGAATTCTAGACCATAGATAAATAGCACCTCGAAATAGAGTCATCGCTCAGGTAAAGGTGTAATGGAAGCACTTTAGCCTTGAGGAGGCCACTTGGGAGTTGGAGGGAGATTTACAAAAATATCATCCAACCCTATTCCAAGAAAGGAACAAACATTGAGGATAGTGTTTTATTGAAGGGGGAAAGGATGTGACATTCCCCCCCCTAAAAAAAAATTATCTTTAAGTTTGAAATTTCTTAGGAAATTAATTTCCATTTTTGGCAAATTTGAAATTGGAATTTTTTTTCCATTTATGGCAATTTCGAATTTAGAATTTGGTTAATTGTAATTAATGATTTTGACCATTGGGCAGAGATCTAATTTTAACCTACTAACTACTTGATTATGACACTTGTATGAAACAAAATATTTTATAATTATTGCCAGACGACAAATGGAACAACCATGTTGAAAGAAGCTGACCATGATTCCATGAGTGGGGAACATGTTGGAACTACCTCAGGGTTGATTGTTACAAGTGGAAAATCTAGAATTTGGCCATGGACATCCCCTGGAAATTAGGGATTTGGAAAGCTGCAAAAATTCCCAAGAGGGAAAAATACCTATGCACTTTTACTTTTGTATATATAGCATATGGGAGGAGACAAGATGTCTTGGGCATTTTTTGCTATTTTTAGCGGTTTCCTAAATTAATCCTGGATTAAGGGATTACGGTTTTGGTATCTATGAAATACCTAAAAGCATTGTATATATTTTATGGTGAATGGTGAAATCTGATATAATGAATATAAGAAAGGTTTTCTCGGTTGAGGGTTTCTAGTATAAAATATCTGTGTACTATGTGTATGATCCATTGATTAAATTATGTTTTTGTTAAGAATCTATATGAATTTCTTTACTTCATAGGTTTAAAACTTACATGTGGTATCAGAGCTTGTTTTTGGCTTCAAAGGGACACCTTTTTTGTTGAGGTTTTGGCTCGGTCTTGATAGATCACGTTTAACTTGGGTTTGTTATAAACCTGGGTTTACTGGGAGATTTTGCAGTGGATATTTGAGTACAGAAAGAGGAATGGTGAGATCTTTTAGAATCAAAATAGAGAAGTTCAATGGTAAAAACTTTGAGCTATGGAAGCTCAAGATAGAGGACCTTCTTGTAGACAAAGAACGATGGATCGTTGTGGATCCTAGTACATAGCCTACTGGTACATCGTCTACGAGAACACAGGCTACTGGTACACAATCAACTAGTACACAAAATACTAGTACATAGCCTACTGGTACATCGTCTACGAGCACACAGGCTACTGGTACACAATCAACTAGTACACAAAATACTAGTACACCACCTATTGGTATGTCAAAAGAAGATTGGGAGAAGTTGGACAGAAGAGCAAGGAGTATTATTCGACAATACCTCATAGATTCAGTGTTGTTAAATGTCTCAGAAGAATCTATAGCCAAGGAACTATGGGATAAGTTGGGGAATTTGTATCAATCAAAGTCCCTAGTAAACAAGTTGTTTCTTCGAAAGAAGTTGTATCATCTTAGGATGGAAGATGGATATTTTGTGATAGAACATCTAAATGCCTTTAATACTCTGGTAAGTCAACTTGTCTCTGTTAATAATACGATTGCAGAAGAATATAAGTTTATTACTTTGTTATGTTCTTTGCTAGACTTTTGGGATAATCTGGTTGTAGCAATTGGTAGTACCACTCAATCTACATTGAAGTATGAGGATGTAGTTTCATCCTTGTTATCTTAAGAGATGAGGAAGAAAAGCATGGATAGTCATAGCACAGATGCTTTATTTGTAAGAGGTTGTACCCAAGAAAAGAATCACGGTAAGACTTCAGGGGCGATATCTAAATCTACAGGTAGATCTAAGTCTCTAGGAAAATCTTTGAGGAAATGCTGGAAGTGTGCTAAAATAGGGCATTATAAGAAAGATTGCAAGTCTAAGAAGGTTGAAAAACCAAAGGGATATGATAGTACCTCTTTCATAGAGGAAAAAACCTCCATTGAAGAAGGAGGTGATATTTACCTGGTATCTACAAGTACACATGCATACCGTGATGTATGGTTGATCGACTCAAGTATGTCATACCATATGACTCCTCACAGGGAGTGGTTCTCTAAATATGAAAAATATGATGGTGGTGATGTGTTCCTAGGAGATGACTCGAAAATAAAAATATTGGGACGTGGAAGAGTTAAGTTGCTTCTAAAAGAAGGAAGGATTAGAACTATCCCTGGGGTTCTGCACATTCCAAAACTAGCCAGGAGCTTAATATTTGTAAGCAATATGGAAGATGCAAGAGTGGATACTATATTTGGAAAGGGTGCTTGCAAGATGGTACGAGGAGAAATGGTGTTGATGAGGGGAGTTCAGTGTGGAACTCTGTACAAGTTGTTGGGAAGAACATATACTAATGGGTGTAACAATTCTATTGTCCTTGAATAGAAAAATAAAGTAGACAAGACCAATACCATCCCTAAAAAGAAGACCATGCTATGGCATCAAAGACTGGGGCATATTGGAGAAAAGGGCCTTCGAACACTACACAGTAAAGGCATGGTTGAAGGTAGGTCTAATTGCACTCTGGATTTTGATTTCTATGAACATTTCATATATAGTAAACATAATCGAGTAAGATTCTGATCTGGTGCTACAAGAGCAAAGGGGATCTTAGAATTGATACATATTTATGTGTTTGGACTTGTGTTTGTTCCATCACTAGGTAAGTTTGTGTATTATGTTTCATTCATAGATGATTTTTCAAGGTACACATGGATTTATTTTCTTAGAAAGAAATCTGATGTATTTGATAAATTTAAAGAGTTTAAGGCTCTTGTAGAAAATCAGACAGAGAAGAAAATAAAGGTATTGAGAATAGATAATGGTGGAGAATTCCATGGAAATGAATTTGAATAATTATGTAAGAAGTGTGGTATATCAAGGCATAAGACTACTCCATAAACTCCTCAGTAGAATGGAGTTGTAGAAAGGATGAACAAGACACTGATGGAAAAAGCAAGGAGCATCCTCAGTTGTGTCGAGTTAGCACAAGAATTTTGGGCAGAGGTAGTGGGAACAACATGTTACCTGGTCAATCGATCACCTTCATCAGCGTTGGATGATAAAACTCCACATGAGGTATGGTCTGGAAATAGATCCCCTCTTCAACATATTAGAGTGTTTGGTTTTGATTCTTATCTACATGTTCCAAAGGAAAATAGAAGTAAGATGGATAAAAAGGTTGAAAAGTGTATCTTTATTGGTTATAAAAATGGTCTGAAAGGTTATAAGCTTTGGAACCTAGAAACCAAGAAAACTATTTACAGTCAAGATGTTGTTTTCAGAGAGGTAAAAGATGTGTCCAAACAGGAATTCCTACCAACGCAAGATGAACCTGAGAAAATAAAGCTTGAGTTGGATGATGAAAAATTTGAATCATCTGAAGAAGAGGAAGTAGAAGAAGAACCTCATACCCTAGTATTGAGGAGATTAGTGAGAGATAGAAGGCAACCAAAAAGGTATAGTCCACCTGATTTTCGTTCCAATTTTTCTTTATCTATTACTGATGATGATCCCAGAACTGTCAAGGAAGCAGTGAATTCAGAGGACAGTAAACTCTGGAAGAAGACAATGGTTGAAGAAATGGATGCCTTGGATAAGAATGAGGCATGGGATATAGTTGAGTTGCCAGCTGGAAAAAAATTGGTTGGCAGCAAATGGTTGTTCAAGAAGAAGTTTAATGCACAAGGTAAAGTGGAGAAATACAAATATCGGTTAGTAGCAAACGATTATTCCCGGGTAGAGGGAAATGACTTTGGTGAGATTTTTTCTCCTATTTCTAAGTTAACATCTATTAGATTTATTTTATCTATTGCTTCTTCTTTTGATATTGAAGTGGAATAGATGGTTCTGAAGAAAACATTCCTACATGGGGATCTGGAAGAAGAAATCTACATGAAGCAGCCATAAGGCTTTGTAGTGAAGGGAAAGAAACAATTGGTCTATAAGCTAAAGAAGTCACTATATGGTCTGAAGAAATAACCTAGGATGTGGTACCAAAAGTTTGACACATACATCCTTGGATTTGGATTTGTAAGAAGCAAGGATGATCACTATGTATATTCCAAGCAGGTTGGTAATCGATTCATTTATGTAGTGCTGTATGTTGATGACATGTTGTTGGTAGGAAATAACAAGGATGTTATCAAGGATGTGAAATCACAGCTATCCTCCAAAGTTGACATGAAGGATCTCGGTGTTGCTAACTTCATTCTGAGAATGGAGATTAAAAGAGATCGTGCAAAGAAGAAACTTTGGTTGAATCAGAGAAAATATGTTGAGATGATATTGTAGAGGTTTAATATGCATGGAGGTAAATTGGTCAAGGTTCCTAATCCTATAGGTGTAAAGTTATCTGCAGATCAGGGTCCCAAGACACAGGAAGAAGAAGAGGGCATGTCCCATGTTATGTATGCCAGTGCAGTTGGTAGTTTGATGTATGCAATGGTCTGTACTAGACCAGACATTGCACATGCAGTGGGAGTTTTGAGCAGGTATATGTCAAAACTAGGGAAGGATCATTTGACAATAGTAAAGAGGGTCTTAAAGTATCTTCATGGAACTACCAGTTATGCATTGTCCTACCAAGGATGACCAGGATTAGATAGAGTGGTGGACATATAGGTCTTTGTTGATGCAGATTGGACTAGAGATATGGATCGCAGAAGATCTACAAGTGGGTATGTGTTTAACCTATTTGGAGTAGCAATCAGTTGGATGAACAAAAGATAGGTTGTAGTGGCACTCTCAACTACAAAAGCTGAATACATGGCATCCACTCATGCAATAAAGGAAGAAGTATGGTTACAAAGATTGTGTTTAGGTATTGGGTTGGTACAACAAGCAGTGAGATTAGATTGTGACATTCAGAGTGAAATCTTCCTCACAAAGAACCTATCTTATTATTCGAAGAAAAATCATATTGATGTTCAGTATCACTTTTTGAGAGACATGGTTGAGGAAAAGAAGGTGTTACTAGAAAAGGTTGACACTTTGAAGAATGTTGCAGATTCATTGACAAAGTCTGTGAGCACAGAAAATTTATCCTGGTGTAGAGTAACAATGGGCATTACTTCCCTGGATTGTTGACTATATAATCCCCTATGCCCCTAGATGCAAAGAAAATGACAAGTGGGAGAATGTTGGGTCTGTGTTATATTATTTTCATGTGTGTGTGTGGGCGCGTCAGGTTCAATAACTGCATCTAACGATCCCTCAAGTAGTGCTCTTTGTGTCGTGTGCACCAGGTGATTTCCTAGGGGGGTCCCAAGGGGAGGCAGGTATGCCCCCCCCCCCCTAGTTATGTGCAACGTTCGGGGAAGCGCCCCAAAATTTTGTTTTGGGCGGTTTTTTCTATTTTTAGCGGATTTTGCTATTTTTAGCGGTTTACTAAATTTATCCCGGATTATGGGATTAGGGTTTTGGTATCTACGAAATACCTAAAAAAATTGGATATATTGTATGGTGAATGGTGAGATTCGATATAATGAATATAAGAAAGGTTTTCCCGGTTGAGGGTTTCCGGTATAAAATCTATGTGTACTCTTTGTATGAGCCATTGATTAAATTTTGTTTTTCTTAAGAATCTATATGCATCGCTTTACTTCACAAGTTTAAAACTTACAGGACGCTGCCTAGTATGCTGGGGAAAATTATTGATTTCTTGTTGCTATGAACACTACCTATTGAGTGTGAGGCAAGGAGAAGACTGTTGAAAACTAAAAGGCATTTGTTGAGGAGGATTTCTGAGTTAACCCTCATTGATTCATGGTGAATAGGAAAAGTGATTTGGCTACCCTATTCTAATGTTGGGAGGAACATGGTTGTTCCCTTTGTCTTCCAGCAAACTGGTTCACATATGTTATCCTATTCCTTTTATGTTTGAATGTAATATGGTTAAATACCTGATGTAATGCACGTGTTAATTATGAATTGAAATAATACTATGGATGAAATATTGAATTGAATTTTATTGAACTAAAGGACCGATAGAATGCCTCTAAACTAGTTTTAAATGGATTATCTCTATTGTATCTTATTGCTGAGTGAATACTAATTTCCGTAAATATACTAGTTGAAATAATATGCCTGGTCAAGCTTCTGGAAGAATAATTCTGTGGGTTAGTTTATTGTTGTAATGAAATAAAATATGTAGGTGAAAACCTCACAACTAAATTGTATTTACATATTAGAACTATCTGAGTATGCAATGTAAATGGGAGATGAATAATGAAGATACATATATATATATATATATATGTGTGTGTGTATGCTTACTTTCCTGTAGGTAAAGATACACATAGAAATATAGTAATTAATTGGGATTCCTTTCATGTACACAATAAATAGTTATCATTTAATAGGAGATAACTATGTATCCAAGTACCTGGGATATAATTATGTATGGACGTAACCATGCGAATTTCAAGATTCATTATAGAAAACCTACATCACACACACACACACACACACACACACACACACACACACACACACACACACACACACACACACACATATATATATATATAGGTATTCGTGAGAAATTGTAGGATGATTAAGTCTAGTTAACTACATGTTAAAGTGATGGAATAATATTTGAAATAAACCATTTAACACAGATGAAATTCTAGAACTAATTACGAGAAGCGTGAAGTCCCAAATGAAATTAAAGACATTCTAGAACCCTTAATGATTTTACACATATTCCGATAAATTCATAACTTTGTAAAAAACTACATAAATCGACTCAGTACCTGTAATAGTCTGATAAGTAATGAGATAAAAGGAAACAAATATCACGGTTGGCCACAATGAAATTTTGGGAAGATGATTTAGTATATGCTTAAATCAAATTTATTACAGTCATGCTGCCTAGGGTCTTCTGCAAATAGGTGTACGCATATTCGGAAATAGCCAAGAATCATCATTCCGTTCAAAATTAAGAAGAGGCCAGTGTGGCTACCAGATTGAATACAATTGATAAAAGAATCACTATCATTGCATGTAGGCAGGAGGAAAAACCCTGTAACTCTTTCTCAAAGATTTTATTACATATCTTGACCAGAATTAACATCAAACGAGGATACAATCCTTATGTAAGTATTGTATGTTATTCAAACAATGGAAACACTACCAAAATATGCGTTTACTCTTCAACCAAGTGATATTGAAGTGAAAATAGAAGTACATTTTTTTAACAAAAAAACTGGAATGGGACCATGGCCTTAATTTTTTTCTAGAACCGATAAAGGTAAGTCTAAAAGATAATGGGCATGAAACTCGAATACCTTTTGCGTTGAGGATAGGGGAGGCCATCTAAAACTTGCGCAGACGAAAGCTGTACAAAAATATACCATTTAAATATTAGTAATTATATGAAAGAAAGGTAAACAGAAACATCAACAAAATGATAATTGTTAGTAATAGAGTATTCCAGAGTGGCTCTCAACTTTTGGCATGCATGCTTATGTCCTTCCCTTGTCGCATTCTAGCTGGATAGACATCTGGGCCGAGAGAGGATGGTGTAGTGACTCCCTGATGGGTACCCTCGCATCAACAGAGTCCCATCATTAGTGTTGGTACCAATCATATAATCATTGGTTTATGAAATGAATCAACAACACTAACAATTATCAAATAAATTTCGTAAAACATACTGTGCGGATAGGCCGAGGGCACCATGTCAAATAATTACACACAGAACAAGAGCTACACGAAAAAATTGAGTTTAAACATTTTCTGAACCAATTTTGTCTATTACAGGGGCCAATTAAAAATCAATGATAAGTGCAGAGTTAACCTACTATTAAATTAAAATGGAGTAACATGCACACAGACCTCATAATGATAGAGGAAAACCTAATTATTACAAGAAGATCCACAACTCAAATGTCTATGCCATGAGTATTCTGGTGTGGTGGGGTTTTTTAGAAAACACAGATAATCACATTCCTTTAACATACTAGACAAAAAAGAACTTGCAATGTGTTTTTCTTTATTCTATAAACAGAAATTAACTCGCGACTAAGACTATACGCAGCCTCACAAAATGTTTAATATCAAAGCTCTACATATATAAGTAGACAGACCATAGTAAATTAACGATAATCGGGACATGAAAACCTAGGATTGAATTTGCCCAAAAAACACTGCAGGTGTAGAGTCCCTAAGTCATAACAAGGGATTAGGATGCCAAGACCTCTCAAGAAACTAGAGAATAAATCTACAGTAAGCATTACATATAGAAATGGGAAGGAATCTAGGAAAGTTATAGAGAATAACGATAATGGGAGATTTAAGTAAGAACAAGTAAGATTGTCATGAGGGTTCTTACACTATAATAAATAACACAAACCTTGTTTCGTAACTAGAACACGGGGTTAACAAAAAATTACCAAGGAGGGCGATTGGAGACATTGTTCCATCGGGTAACATTTTCCCCAAATCGACGGCATGATTCAGTAAGAAAATAATATGCAGAGCCTCTCGAAAGACTCCACAATGAAACAACAAACACATTAAAACCCTAAGAGGAACCTTAACTACTCATTCTAA
Source organism: Picea engelmannii (assembly GCA_009831015.1). Lineage (NCBI taxonomy): Eukaryota > Viridiplantae > Streptophyta > Pinopsida > Pinales > Pinaceae > Picea > Picea engelmannii. The sequence goes on along the minus strand of ML790874.1, from coordinate 481,401 downwards.
ATGATGAAGGTATGAAGGGAGGTCTATCCATGTGACGAGGGTAGACATGGCATGACTGGAATGGATGAAGGGCCCAGTGAGAGCATCGTAAATCACACACACGGGATTTCCATAAAACGATACATGCAGAGTCTTAATCCCCTTCTGACAGTAGTCCACTCTTTCACATCAAGAAATTTGTGAAGTAAATGAATCCCTCTGAGACTCGACGAGTTGGAACTCGTACACTTCGACTTCTTTGTTATAGTTAGCTTATCATTCGAGAGAAGGTTTGTTGGAACATCATTTGGTTAAGTCAAAGTTAACACAAGATCTTGTTACTCAAACTCTGTTGGGTAAAGGGATTGGAATATTACTAATCTTGGATAATTCGTAAAGGGAACCATTTATAATCAGGACTATGTATATTAATGCTAAGTGCATATCACTAAGCCACTTCTTTTCAAATGTGGGGTATATATCTCTCCCCGTTGATATATATATGGTAAGAAAATATTTGTTTTCAAATGGACAAATTAAATAGTATTGCGCGCAAGACATAGGAATCTCTTGTTTAAAGAGAGACTAGGACTATAAGTCCTAAGTCTAGTCTACTTTATAGATATGTATGTATATATATGAGTAGTTTGGAGACTAAAATGGAATTACTAGAACCCTTGGAGAATTAACCATAAAAGTTTCTATATAAAGTAAGATAGACAGGTATGGAAATGGCATCATGTGGTAGGACAAACTTAAGTTACGTCACAAAAAAATATAACAGGAATGAATATTTCTTCCCTCTATCGACAAACATATAAAATGAAATTGGAGATTAATGCCTCACGGGAATTTTTTTTTATGACAAATTTGAGGTTCATTACATCACTTTATATCAAAGTTCTTAATTCATCATTAGGCAATAAGTAAATTCTTCCATTAAATATCAACAATCCATCGTTGTGTAATGAATAACCTGCATACTTTGGTACCATCATGTTATCTTGTCCAATATTATTCTTAATGTCCTTGTACCAATCATCATCCATTTGTAAAGTTAGAATCTTTTCTCAAAGATTGGTCTTAAGTGGTATTACTGAGAGTATGTGTGGTCTCCAACTCAACGCATCTTCCACTTTGTTTACCATTCCTTTAATGTAAGTAATATAGAAGTTGTATTCGCTAAGTAATTTTGAACAATGCCTTTGTCGTGTGTTCAAGTCACTTTGTGTAAACATATGCTACAATCCACAGTGATCTGTCCTTAATTTGAATTTACGTCCAATTAGATAATGTCTCCAAACACTCAAGGCATATACAATTTCCAATAACTCCTAGTTGTGCATTGTGTAGGTCTCCTCATGCTTTCTCAATTTCCTTGAAATGTAAGGGATCACTCAATCGTCTTACATCAAAACTCTGCCTAAACCTTCCTTAGATGCATCTGTGCATACCAAGAAATATTTTTCCATGTCATGGACCTTTAGTATCGATGCTTTCATCAAAAAATGTTTGATATTTTGAAATTCTTTTGTGCATTTCTCAGTCCATACAAAATTCTTGTTGTTCTTCTACAATTATGTGATCGCATTTTCTATCTTTGAAACAAATTTGATGAATTGTCAGTAATATCTTGCTTAACCAATAAAGCTACATACTTATTTTACATTTCTCAGAGCGTTTTTTCATAATAGACTCTACATTCTCTGGATCTACAACAATACCTTCACCAGATATGATATATCCCAAGTAATGAATCTTTGATTGGTAAAAAGAACATTTCGATAATTTCTTGTACAATTTGTTTTCTTTTAGACACTTTAGGAACAATAGTAAAAGTCTGTCATGCTCTTCTTTTGTCTGAGAATAAATCAGTATGTCATCAATAAATAATTGAAAAAACTTATCCAAGCATTCATGGAACACCCCATTCATCAAACTCATGAATTCCCCTAGGGCATTCGTCAATCCGAACGGTAAAAATGTAAACTCATGGTTTTTGAACCTCGTTTTAAATGTGGTCTTAGGGATATCTTCTTATTTAATCTGTAATTGGAGATATCTTGATCTAAAACAGTCTTCGAAAACATCGTTCCTCCCTTCATCTTGTCAAAAAAATCATCTATTATGGGTAACATATATTGGTTCTTGATCATTGCTTTGTTTAATTGGTGATAGTCAATACAAATTCTCCACGATCCATCCTTCTTTCTCACGAAAATAAATGGCACACCCCAAGGAGACACACTTGGATGTATAAGTCCCAAGTCCGAAAATTCATTCAATTTCATTTTCAACTCCTACAGTTTAGGCATTGACATCCGATAAGGCGTTCTCACTATAGGTTAAGATCCAGGTTTCAATTCTATTGTAAACTCCAACTCTCTTCTAGGTGATAAACTTGGTAACTCTTCTAGAAACAAGTCTGCAAACTCTTGCACTACAAAAAGGTTTTCTAATCCTTCCACCTCACCCCTTTTGTTTAGAACTAATATTGCGTAAACCTTTCACCCATTGTGCATACTCTTATGTAGTTGTAGGGAAGAAATAAATCTCAAGGACAACCCCTGGTTCCTTCCTACAATCACTCTACTTTCTCCTAAATCATATGTCAAACTTAATCATTTCATCTTACATTTAAGTATCACATCATGTGATTCCAACCAATCCATACCAATCACTATGTCATAAGATCCTAAGATCATGACATCTAGGTTAGCCTCCATTACAGAATATCCCAAGTTAATGCTAGAGTTGTAACCTTTCCCCCAACCTTTTGTTTGGCACCTAATGTCATTTCTACATATATGAACTCATCTTGCTCAACTTCCTTTACCTTAATTCTCTTTAACATTGCATTAGAGATAAAGATGTTTGTAGCACTTGGATTTATCAATATACTAAAATTTTGGTTAATGATTGTACCTGACATCTCGAGCATAGTGGACTGGTGCTCGGCCCAACAGTTTTTCACCGCTACATGTATCTTGTGGGCCTTGTCCAAATATACAACCATAGTGGGTTCTAATGATCCAAACGCTCTGGCCTTCTCAGTTAGAACGTCTCACTAGTAGTGTGGCTCTCCACATGTCCAACATCTAGTCTTCGATCCATTTCTCCTAATCCTTGAAGTAGAAGTTGTTGGCCTAACAGTTTGTGATCCTAGTCTGTTCTAGTGAACATGACTAAACATTTTTTTCTACTATGTACAATGTTTCTTCTACTATTGTGATACTCTGTAAGGAGTCCTCTACTGAGGATTCTTTCACCGTGGTGTCATGAACATAGGTCCTCTGGGTGTATCTTGATGCCATGAAGTTTGTATAGATATTTCCTGATGTTGTTGTGCTCCTGATGACATATGTTTAGTCTTTCTATAAGGATTCCTTTCTTGACCCCCATTTTTCATGTCTTCCTTAGTTATGAGAGCCTTCTGAACTGCACCATGCAATGTCAGAGGCATTAACTTCCTCACCTTCACATGAATGTTGAAGTTAAAGATGAACACAAACTTGTTGACCTTTAACTTCTCTGTGTTCATATGTGGAGCATACCTAAGTAGCTCCATGAATATTTCCTCATACTCTGGCACCGTATGACCACCCTGTCGTAAGGCGTTTAACTCATTAAGATGACACTCAATGAATTCCTTATACAAGTACCTCTCCTGTAACCATTCCTCAAACAACTCCTATGACACATCTTCGACAACCATTTTTAGTTGAGGTAGGAGCACCTTCCACTATATAATATCACTTCGCTTCTGCTGAAATACTGCCATGTGGAATTTCATGTTGGAGGTGTAATCATGAAGTGAAAATCACATCTCCATATTCTCCAACCATGCCTCAGTGGATGAGTCATTTGTAGCACCCATAAACTTGGGAATCTTTGCCTTCTCAAATTCTCTGTGCATATTACTACTAATTTGGAGCATGCTATGAACAATTATTGGGTACAAACGTTCTACCGTCATCTTGATATAAATGGTTAATTAATGCTTCTAACAACCTCTAGAAGGATCTCATCATACCTACGACATATCCCACAACAATCTACTCCTTCTCAGTAATATGCTCATCTCCCTGGGGGTTAGACCCTTCTGACGTGGATGCTATCGGAGGTGTCCCACCTCTTCCTCCAACACCACATCATCTACTTCCCCTATGTCCTCTAACCATGATTATTTGCATGTACAATTTCAAAATTTAATTAGCAATATAATTTTAATCATTTATTTAACACAGTGGAAGGCACAATTGTCCAATGTCGCAGTGTTGAACCCTCTTTGATATCATATGTAACGACCCCTCTGTTACGACATCAAATAAGTGACTACATTAGTGATATATTTTTTTGAAACAATTGTTAGGAAAAGTGATATGCAAGAATAACATACATCAATATTTTACGCATTCAATTTCATCACACCACTACGCAACAATAATCTTAATATAACATCACTATTATTAAATATTATCTATAACACATTAAGATCACAACAAATATCTACCCACCCAACCTATCATGCAAGGTTAGGACCTCCAAGACACATAATCAACGCTCAATTCCAAGATTCATCTTATTGATTTTGACCATTTAAGGTCTCATGATTGGCGACTATTCTAAAAAACGAGGAGATGTCTAGTTCCATTAACCACAATCATACTCTAAATTTTGTGACTAAGAAAACCACAATACCCATCATAAATTATTTAAACATAGATTATAATCTACTACGATTTAACAATCATTTAAACATAACTCATGTGATCTTGTAATGACCTCCTTCCTACTGAACAATAAAATTAACGTAGAAGACAAATTCTAGTTATAATTTCATCTAATCTTTTAACTTAATCATTATACATTCATAATTCATTTAATGTGTAAAATTAATAAATTTAATTATATAAAAATCCTTAATTCTTTTATTTATTTTTATTTCATTGTTTACACAAAAAAAAATAACACCACTCATTATGAAACTACTTGAATGCTAACGAGTTTCTACCTTAGTGTAACATATTAAAAATAAGCATATTGTAATTTCCAATAATAATTAAATAATTCAAAATTTATAGATTCCATAGAGTATATTTATTATACTTATTTGTAACCCTATTAAAACAATTAACAAATAATATCATTAGAATAGGGCTGGATACCAACGTTATAAAAGGATTACAACCGCTACTAGTCATTTAATCATTCAATCTTGTGAATACTTTATAATTAAATCACCCCTTATCTATTTAATATATTACCCTAACACTTGGATTAATACTACTTTCATTGAGTATATCTTTATATAATAATAATTTGTTTTTAAAGAACAAGTTGAGGGATAGTAATGATTTGACAACACATATATAAACAACTAAAAATGAACCTAACGAATCCAAGGAATAATTGGACATGTTTTCGCTATCAAATACATAACGACAAGTTCTTATTCCACGTAGTTAATATTAATTTTATTAAAGATTATTCACGGCCGAAGAGTGGCACAACCTCCATGGAAGTTAATTTTAGAAGCATTGATCTGCAGTCATGAGATGAGTCCCCATAAATATCATTCGGGGTGCTCTTAACGGTGATGAGTGGAGTACAAGAAAATAATAAAATCTCAAGACACACTTAGCAGTGCTCCCGAGTAAATGGCATGGTCTGGTAAGTAGTCCCATCCCGAGACAAGAAAAATTCGATTGGATCTGATTAGGTAAGAGTGTAGGGATGAGATGAAATTTAATTTTTTCCCGGAAATCAATCTTTACAACTCAAAATAAAACCAGGGATTAGCTTAAGTTAACGAAATTTTGACTTCCATATTTTTCAATCAAAGGACATATTACTTCTAGTCCGAAAACCCATGGTAAATAACTCTCAAAGTTTTTTTTTCAAGGAAACCAATGTTCAATGTTGGATAGACCTTTCTAGAATTCTAGGCGAGACCTCAACTCAAGCGAAATCAACAATAGACTAAACTAGGTGCAGTGGCGTAAAGTTTGAAAAACAAGAATACTTTTATATACTTTCTATTGGATCTGAGAATAATCAAGACTTAAAGTTGGCTAATCAATAAACTCACAGAAGCTCTATATTGCATGGTTAACAAGGATCTAACCAGGAAACAAGAAGAAATATATATGTGACGTCCACTGCAAGCACATAAATTATTCTAATATTATAATTATATAACATTCAGACAGACCTACACTTCATTTTAACAGTATCTATATTCAATCTCATGTTCGTCGATACTTTCTTCCATAACACCCTTGTAATCAGTAGGAATGTGACAATAATATAGTGTTACAACTTCTCGTACACATGCTAATTAAATAGTCATAAGATTATGATTAAAACATAACCCTTCAATAGAATAAGAATAGATTGGTTATCATAATTTAGATAACTTGCAAAATGACTCTATGCATCAACTTTTAGTCTACAATAGTCACAACTTATTTTGCTTTTACTAGCCCAGGGTAGTCAACTTTTTTTTACAGTCCACAGAGATTCTAGAACAATATCTTTGGAAACTAAAATTCATGGAAGCGTAGAAATTAAGCATTTGATTTTTTTTCAAAGAACAATGTCGGAAGCAATTTGTTTGGAAGCTTGATGGGAAACAATAAATATGTGTAATAAAAAAAATTCCATAATACTCTTAATCCAGAAATTGATACTTCAATGTCTAAGAGTTGCTTTTTCATAACAATTAAATTACATATTTAGAACGTTTCATTTTATAACAATTTTGAAACAATTAAATATAGTAAATATACACACACATGTATACAGTTATGTTAATACACATGCATGCAATCTATTTATAAATTGTTTGTGTAATTATGTGATTTATTCATGATCAGTCTGTGTAGTTGAGTGATAGATGTTATATATACCAACATACCCATAGAGGTGTGAGTGCAATGTGTAGTGAGTGTGAGAGAGAAAGACCCAATACTGAAGTATTGTGTGTATGAGAGAAGAGGATGGTTGTATCCCTGGATTGGCTATTGTAATTCTCCCTTGAATAAAACAATACGGATTATCATAACAGTGATTTTTTTCCACATTTGATTTCCACATAAATTACTCTGTCAATTGTTATTTTGTTGTTCTTGGTTATGCGTATTTAATATAGCTCATTTATGCTCAATTTTATGCTTTGTTTTTCTCCCGCTGCCTAACAAATAGTATCAGAGCACATATAAAGAAAAAGAGTAGACGAGTTCGTTAGCGCTCAGCGGAAGAAAGAGTTGAGAATATCTGTACGTGAGGAAGCCTGCATTGGTTAAATCTGGAGCCAAGGGTTCGAAGGTTTCCAACATTTGTTGGTTCTCAAAAAGAAGAGGAGGTCTCTGGAAAAAAAGGTGCAAAGGAGGAGGAACGTAAGAAATTTATTTTTTCTGTCTGGTTTGCTGAAGCATGGAGCCCGGAAACCCTCTGTCCAAATTCGCTGAAGCCCGCGGAGGTTGTGAAACCCAATGTTGATCCAAGCCGAGCGGATATGTCTGTGCTAAAGTAGAGACAAACCCGTTTGACAGAGCTGACTCTGAGTGCCGCCTGCTGGAAGAGGATAGATTCGTTGCAAAGGAGATATTGGTTACTGCTGCAAATTTCCATTGTGTATCCACAGTGTCGAAGGGATTCTAATCCGTTTTGATGGGTGATCCGATGGAAAGAACTATTTAAAACTCGCTAGAAAGAGCAGGGGGATAATTGTTCGAAGAGTTTAGCTGTTTGAAATTTCTGGGATCATCGCACCAGTCGACTTGTGGAGGGTGCAATAACCATGGTATGATACCTGTGCAGTGATACCCGTGCAAAATCGTGGTATGAAGGGAATTTTGTTTTTTTTATTATGCACAAAACACGAGGTATAATGCATAGATTTACCAGGCATGAAAGTGGAAAGAGGTATGAACAAGTATGTTTCATTATGCACATGAAGAATTGCCTTTATAAATGGGTGGAGAATGTTACAATATTTTTTTATTAATAGGTAGACCCTTTAGTAAAAGGTTTTAAGAAGTATATTATATATATTTTTTGGATTTAAATCTTTTATTTAAACTTTTTTGGGGTTTAACTTTGAAATACTATTATTTTTCCATATTAAAAAGACATGGTTTATTATAAGTTGTGATTTTTTTGGACAGTTTTATGTTAATGTCGAAAGTGCAGAGTTTTAGTTTGAGGTGGAGAAATTCAGTGGGACCTATGGAAGCTCAAGATGCAAGATGTCCTCGAACAACAAGGCAAAGGAAAGAGCACTTATGGTTTAGTCATCGTGAAAGAAAAAAAAAAATGTATTTACTTTGGAGTTGTAGAAATTATTGATAGCATGTAAATGGGCATATGTCTATAACACTTGAATAGGCATGTGTACCCTTGGTTTGTCAGGTCATCTATGAAAAGTCTATATGTAGATTTAGGTAGATTGAATATGTGGGGGGACATGTATGTTGAGTTATCCTTAACTAGGTGAAAGAATTAAATGAGTTAAATTTGTTTTTCGGGTCCATGTGTTTTGTGTATCCCATGGTATTGTGTCCATCGATTGCATGTAATGAAGCCTATAAAATCCTTGATGAACTCCATTGTAAATGGGCCTGGAGGTAAGCGGTGAAGGCTTACTTGGTTGGTTTGGACGAAGTTTTTCAAAGTTGTTCGAATGCAAAGTTCGAGGTGGAGTAGTGTGTCCAATTTGGAAAGGTGGGTTTGTAGAAAGGTTGATGTGTTGGCAAATCAATCAAGTGTTTGAAAATATATGATGAAGGTAATTTCATATCCATGGAACTTAGAAAGTATTGAAAGGAAGTTGGGATCGAATAGGAATTTGCAGTAATGCCAAGTTGCAGCAATAGTTGTGGATAGAACCGTGTGCTATCTGGTAACTCGGTCGCCATCGGTTGAAAAAGATAGGAAGGTTAAGGAAGAGGTATGAATAGGTCATCTGGTAATTACTCAAATGTGAAATTATTCGGTTCTGATGATTATGTTTTTTATCAGTAGTCTAAGTAGGACCTAGATCAAACAGGTATATCTTTGATATGGTGATGATGTTAAGGGGTGGAGACTATGGGATCCTACTACCCAAAAAATCATTATGGATAGAGATGCAGTGTTTGATGAATCTCCTTTTATATAATCAAACATAGTAAAATATCAAAGGTTCAAAGCATGACTGGTAGCAGAAAGGTATTTGGAAAGTATTGATTTCCATGAAAGTTTCTCACTAATTGTTAAAAGCTTGTTTCTATTCATGTTGTATTAGGACTCGTTGTGATAGTACAACTAGATGTTAAAATTGTTTTACATGGAGTTTTTTGGATAAGGGGATGTATATGGAACAACCAGAATGGTTAGTTCAGAATCACAACACGAGATTTTTTTGCAAACTCAAAAATCATTGTATGGCCTGAAGCATGCTAGGAAAATGATACAAGATGTTTGATTCGTTCATGGTGAGATAAATTTTACAGGAAGTGAGTATAACCATTGTGTTTATGGTATATTCATTATCTTGGTGTTATATGTTATGCTTGTTACAACCACAAGCATGGTTGAGGTCAACAAGTTTGCTCAGTTGGTTAGGATGTTTATTAAGGATCTAGGAGTAGAAAAATTAATATTGGGCATGGAAATACAAAGAGTCAAGAAATATGGTAAGCTTGGTAATCACAAAAAAGTATGTGGTGAAGATACTCAAGAAATTTAGTATGAATAATGTGAAACTCGTAAAATTCCTTTGGTTTTCCATTGTAAGTTCTCTTCAGGTTTATGTCATAATTGATGAAGAAGAAAATGGTTATATATGTCTCGAGTAGTATATTCTAGTAGGAAGTTTGATGATTGTGATGTAGAAATGTTCATCATTTCACATGCAGTTAGTGTTGTGAGTAGACACATGGAAAAACCAGGTGAAGAGCATGGAAATGTGTCCTTCAAACACATAAGCACAACTATCACCTACAGTGGTTGCAAAGATTTGGTTTGGGGTTATGATTCATGAGATTTGGAGAAGTTCAACGATTTACTAGACAAGTTATTGATGGAGACAAAATGGTCCCTGCTGGAGTGAATCGTGTAGGCATGTTCATGTAACGGTATTGTCAGAGAAGGTGCAGAGTTGTGATGGTGTTTGGCTTCTCTTGGCTTGCAGGAAAGGTGATGGATGGATTAATTAAGGCCGTGATATATAAGGTAAATTGTTGTCAAGGTGGATATTGTTGGAAACATGCCAACGAATTTCCTTATGTGATCACATGCACATGCATGCAACTATGTTAATGCACATGCATGGAAGCTATTTATGAACTGTTCATGTAACTGTGTAATTTATTCATGATCATTCTGTGTAACTGAGTGATAGATTTTATATATATGAGCATACCCATAGAGGTGTCAGTGCAAGATGCAATGTTGAGGTGTTATGTATACAAGCATACCCATAGAGTGTGTGAGAGAAAGACGCAATATTGGGGTGTTTTGTGTATGAGAGGAGAGGATGGTTGTATCCCTGGGTTGGATATTGTAATTCTCCCTTGGATAAAAGAATATCGATTATCATTTTCTTGGTTTTTTCCCTGATTGGGTTTCCATATAAATTACTGTGTCAATTGTGAGTTTTTTTTTCTTGGTTTTAATGTGTGTTTTATCTCGTGTGTTTATTCTTTGTTTTACTTCCATTGCCCAACAGTGAGGAGTTTTCTTCAACTTGAGGATTTTCTCAAGGTCCCTTCTGTCTATTTCCAATCCCATGAGCTCAACGACACCTCCTAGCCAACGCTAGGGGAACTCTTCTTCCCCCTTAGCCCCCGAGACGCAAAGGGAACACACACAAGAAACCAAACACAACAGCTCCAAGATTTCCTCGTAAGGTAGAGCTTCCACTCTTTCTTCAAGCTTCGTATCCTAGCTCTCACAAGTAAAACATAGTCCCCAATATTTTTGGCAGCATAACCTTACCAAGAATAAGAGATATATGTTTTCCCTCTTCACTATTGGTTTTATATAAATTTCTTCACTAACAAATGTCCTCATGCACAAATAATTAATTTTTTATATTAAATTAATTATGATTATTCATCCACACACTTTTCACACTCTCCCAAAGTTGCACAAGTAATTATCATTCTTATTTTATCTAAAATACAATTTCCCTAGCATTCCCCAATGTGTTCCTAATTTCTCTCTTAGTTGTCCCTTTGTTCCCGAGATTCTCATTTAATGAGTGTCTCTTAACTAGATCTTAGTTAGAGTTGGAATAGGAGTCTTATTCTAATTAGACTAGTGGTAGCTTGACTCTAGATACTACTCTGTGTGTACACCTATTCTCTCATATTTTATTTCTTTCTATTTTAAAAATCATTTTTTATTATTTTCATGCATACATGTGCAATTTATCCAATCTTTAGATTTTATGCCCCTTTTTCCTAGAGTTTTATTATTCTCCAATATTTTAACTAATGTCATAATTCATTTATTACCTTAATTAAATTTAGACTTAGACTTAGTTTTATACTTAGGATTAGACTTTTATTGCCATTCATAATTAATAAATTGGTTTGATTAATTATTTTAATCCAACAAGGTCTAATCATTTAAATGGTTTATAGCCACGTATATTTATTGACTAAAGTTTTTAATTATGTGGCGTTCCCTTCAATATGTACCTTCGTGCTCCAAGGGTGCCACTCCCCTTTGACTAGTTTTGGAAGTTTTTCCAACCCTTGGAGTCAATACTCCACTCATTTGACCTTGTGAGAGACTAAGGGCTTATAAGGAATAAGGAATGCTCCGTATTGTGTTCCCTTTAGAATCTTCGTGAGAAACTGTCTTAGTCCTCCCTCACGACATCGCGAACCTATCGAACTAGGTAATCATTAACCTACAGTTCATACCATAGTGAGAGTGCTAGTAGGATGTGACATGGACGATGCCACAACCCTCCCTCAATTTTTTTGTTTATGTGCATGGTCCCTCTACTCCTTATGTGAGTCGAATTAGCAAACACCATCAAGCCTACATCCACTAACAAAAACACTGTCAATAATCTATATATGTAAATCATACTAAAATCAATCATGTGTCACATGTGTGTAAAGTTAAATACTCAAACAAAATACAATCCACTCCCCGACTCGATCTAGAATCCAAGGAAGTTCATCGATGCCATCATCATCCATAACCTCTCATCTATCTTTCACAGTCAAGAAAACTCATGAATAACATCTAACAATATATATAGATCAATATAACAATAAGTCACAACACAACATCATCATCATATATAACCCATAATCGAAACGAAATCACAATATACCATAACCAGATCACTTGCATGCAAGTGTCCTAAAAGAATAAGTCAATAAAAGTGTTCTTAGTATAGTGGGTTGTTACAAGTAGAGATAATTGGTTTGCCTATAAAGTCACCATTTTTTGGCCCACAATAGCCTCCCCTACATTTTTAATTAAAATACAGGGTCCCTCCAAGTTGTTTTGATGATTGTACTTATTTTCATTTGATCGGAATGGTTTGTATTAGATTTTTTTATCTTCTCATCCTTTACTTGCATGTTTACCCATTTGAATTTCAACATGAAATTCAAATTTGGTTTTGATTTTGTGAGTGACATGTTTTATTTACAAGATGTTCCACGATGACAAATGAACCTCAAGAGTCAAATTCATTTGAATTACCAGAATAAATGTTCTTTAGCCTCATCCTATGGTCTTGTTTATGGGAGTTATAGAATAAGTATCTAATGAATAGTCAAAGTTTTTGGTTTTCTATTGATAAAGTCACATTCCTTATCATGAAACATAGAGGATTGTTTATTATTTCTCAAAACGTCTTTCTAAAGATATTGATAGCGTGATTATTTTCATTTTCTTATAAATCCAGGATATGTATTGTTATCACAAACTTTGGTTTGATTGTTATCGACTATATTGGGCACAAAAAGTCTTGATAATAGATTCCTCCAAGATGTTTTAATTCTTTGTATTAGCAAACTCTATTTTTCAAAATATAAAAATATGATATGAAAGCGTATCACACATTTTGAGCTAATTCTCTTGGTATTCATGAGGTACCAGGAAATACATTTATGTCGATCATATTGTGAATTATAATACTCATACAACATATTTCTGGAATAGTCTGATCTAATTACAATGATTGGACATACTTATCATCCCAATCGATTTAATATTGAAAATTCCAAGTTTATATGGCATAACTTTCATCACTTTGGGATTATCATCAATTGATTTCTTCACTCATTGTTTTCAAAGAAATGTTTTGAAAAAAAAAGTTTAGTGTTATGGATCGACATGTGATGTTTGAACTTCCATGTCAACTATTTAGGATATTTCATCATTGCTTAGTGCTCAAGAACCTTGGATTGGGTTTTTCCCTCTGGTTGGCAAGTGGTCAAAATCTCCAGTCAACAAAACCCTAACATGTTTTCATTTGTAACTTGCTCTTCACCCGTCAGAATTTTCCAAGAGTTTGCCACTTTTATCTACTTTTTCTAGTGCAACATTTGGGTGGATTCTTTGTGATTTTTAGTGGTGAGATTTACTATTGTAACAACAAGTTTTCATAAGGCTGCAAAATATCTCTACAAACACCTTTTATTACAGTCGTGTTTCATGTGTTAAAGTCTTGTGCTTTCATTCTTGAGTATCACTAGTATTTATGTAACTTATTTCTAGCATCTTTCAATGGACTTTTAAAAACTGTTTGGAAGATTTAAAACTTATTTCTTTGTTGATATACATTGTTGTTTACTGTCGCAATTAGGGAAAAATAACTTAACTTGGTTTTCCAACTAACATTATACATTTATGCCCATCTTTTTCTTATGTCTCGGTAAGGTACACCATTCTTTACAGTAGTTCTTATATCTTGGAAACCATTGGCCACCATCTAGACTCTTTTCAAATCCTTTCCGCATATTCTACCTTGACGTGTAATACCCAAAGACTGAGCCCAAGTTGAAATTTCAAATATGTTTTATAGGTTGTTGATCCAGGTGATTATAATAATCTAGAAGGCTTATGTGTTGATTAGGCTAGAGAACCTAGATGCTAAAGGCCAATGAGCCTATTTTTGTACATGTAAACACTCATATCATTAATATAATACATCGTTGCATGTATACCAACCATGATAAAAGAGTATGGGGGACTAAACTCATATAAGAAGGGAAAGGGAGGGATAAGATCCTAGGAACGGGGGCAAGCTAGAGGGATTATATTTGGATGAATATTATAATATTATTCCTAAAGACTATGGTAAGGATAATCATTTTGTCCTAAGTTCTTATGGAAAAGAGAATGAATTATAAGTAGAGAGAACTAAGCTACTAGACATCTGTGTGTCATCAAGGGAGTAAGCAAATAAGTTTGGGGGAAATTAGTCCATTTCACACTCACTAATCCATTCACACACTCAGCCATTCATGCCATTAGGTTTACCTTTGGAGCCTGCACGCACTCCTTCAACTACCTTGTACATTTCCTATTATTAGTAGTATATCGTACCTTCTTGGGAGGCACAACACACCTGTTGTCACAGGGGCAGACCTAGGGTTCAACGCTTCAACAGTGCACCAAAAAAACACTAACTATCCTCCCTTTCAGCAACACCTGCGAGGCAGATGAAGTCTCACCCAAGGTAAAGGCAGGGGGGTTGTACGAATCAGGTGTCTACATACAAGCTGAGACATAGATCTATTATTATAATACTTATCAGGACACTTAGCCAACAATATGAATTGGGTTAGGATTCTCATGTACATCGAAAATTAACCCTTATTACAGAACAATGCAGTAATAATAAAGATCTAACACTTCCAGTTACTTAGCACACAACATTATCTTAGATCTAGCATTCATTCACATCATTAAGAACTAAGCTACAACATCATATGCATTCATTATACATAACATCAACAACACTAAGAAAATAATCACATAATCAACATCACACAAAGCACATCAGGGCACAGGGTATACGTGGTTCACCCTAGTGTGGGGCTACATCCACCAACTTCTTCTTCTTCTTTATTAGTCTCCAATCTTCTTACATTCATATGATCTTGTGCATAAATCCACAGAACCTAACTCCGAAGGGGACAGGAGATCTATGAGATGTGCACCAGATCCTCCTTTCCAAAATTAGGTCAAGGCACAGAGCCAACTCCTACACAGTCTGTTATCACAAAGCCTTACCTTACACAAACATATTGCTCAAAAGAAACTTACAATTGGTTGCACTAAGACAAACATACTCTTTGCACATAGCCAACCCTACTAGTATTCATTCACTAAGCTAATCGCCATCTACATTGCTTAGCTACTACTTATTTATATAATTACAACAAGGCCTAAACATGGGTAAACCCATGGGCTGACATCCCAAAAACCTAATACAAAAACCCTAATGAACCCCTTGTTGGGTCCACAAAACAAGTGATATCTCGCAATCTCGTCTTCGCCTGGGTGCTCCATCTTTGACCAGCCGGTCGAAGTCCCAAAACGTGGTCAAACACGCCCAATTTTTCCTAAAAGCTTGGTCAACGGACAACATGCCCCCAACACTCACCTGTGACTTGTCCCGAGTCACTCATATCTTGGTAGTGTTGCTTCGAAGGCCTCGAGCTTAGATGGAGTTGCCTCGACTTGTTGCTTCGCTAGAGCCTCCTTCTTAGTGAACTCCTGGATCAGTTTCTCTATAACAGGCCCTTCTAGGCATTGTTCCACTGTCACAACTACTTGTTCTAGCTACGAGCCTTGGCTTTCTATCTCTTCAAAAAGCATGTAGGATTTTTCCTACACTCGCTAGAGTCTATGTGTCACCTCCATGAATTTTATCTGGATAGCAGTAACCAGCTTCTTGACTACGCATTGTTCCTTTGACCACTTCATTTTCTTAACTGTAGTAAGCAGCTTCATCTATGCTTGCATGGTGGATGCATGTTGCTTTGCCTCCTAGAGTTGTGCTTCAAGTTTCTTCAGCTATGGATCTTCTGCAAGGCAGTCTTAGGTCTGCGCATTCTGATCACTCAGTTGCTTACACTTTGAGGTGAGTGCCCTGATTCTTTCTACTGTGTTCCTGGAATCTTCTTCCCTCTGATCGTGCACTTCTTACGGAGTGATAGGTAATGCTTGGATTTCTAGCTCCATTACTCTTCTTGAAGTTATTGAATGGCTTCAATGATCTTCCCCACTTGTATCTTAGTTGACTCTGGTTCCTCCTGTGCCAAGCATGGCACAGATTGAAGTTATTTACTCACTACTTTTTTAACCACAGTCTTCTCTGCGAGTAGTTGTTCTTTTTCTTTCTGCGTATTCTCCTTGTCCTCTTCGAACTTCGCCTTAATTTCATCTTTCTCCTACTGTGCAACACGAAGTTTCTCTAAGACCTCCTCCTTTTCTTGCTTCATGGCTTATGTAGCCTTCTCCTTTTCTTCATGGACTCAATGAAGTTGATCCTCTGTTTCATCTGGTAATATTCATAATTGGGTGGGCTCATCCCCTAATTCTACAATTTTCACTGAAGAAGGCGCAGTAGGTACTACACATATCAAATGGATAGCTTGTTGTATGTCTTTTACCTCCTTATCTATTATGTCATACAATGTTTATTTGTTTTCTTCATGTCTCTATAGGATATCCTCTTAGGCATCGTCCACAGTTGCGATGATGAGATCGACATCGTCCACTCTAAGGACATTCTTTGATTGAGGCTTATTTGCTCGGGTCTTGTTCAATGTTGAGGGTTTCTGCGGGGAAACCTTCCTTTTCTTTGATGTTTTATCCTTTGTAGGGGGATCCTTCAGTGGTGTAAATTCTCCATTGCCCTGCTTTTCTCCTTATTCCCCTCCTTCTTCTTGGTTCACTTCATCTCCTCCTCCTCCTGCAGGTGAGTCAGGCCTACTTTCCTCTGAGGCATTGTCCTCCTCATTAGTTTCTATGTTTTGAACTTCCTCCTTTCTCTTATTTTTCTTTGTTCTAGTATGTCCATCATGTTCGACACGGGTGACCAATGGACTTTCGATGATGTCAGGTTCTGAGAGTTCTTCATATTCCACCGGGACAAGGAACTATGTTGGCCATTATTTGGTGATCTTCTCCATATCTTCGTCGGTCATATTATAATAGGACTGCATCTCCTCCTTACTTTCTTCCCTGTGCATAGTGATATAAATAAAGTGTCGTCTTGCGTGGAAATTCACTAGTGTTATGTACTGATGTAGTGTGTTCGGGGTCATTCGTGGAAATTATTCAATAGTGTGCTTCAGTTGCTGGTTGTAAGCATGGAATACAACGTTCGACTGCCGTTGCTTTTACATGTCATTTGTATACCACAAGGTGGAGAACCTTGCGTCCAATGGCTTGAATGGCTCAAATTTCAGGAAGGTTTCTTCTTCCGCCATTTGTCAGGCAATAAATGTGATCAATATCAATAGCCAACTAAAATGAAACTCATATCCCTAATCTTGCACTTCACGAAAGTCCTTCTCTAACTCGTCGATGAGGTAACTCACCTAGTTCATTTGCATGCCTTCTATGCACTTCCCTGCAAGGTCTACTACAAATCCAGTGACCTATGTTGGAATGTTCTTTCTAATGAGATTACCATCTATAAGCTGACAAGCTAGGTGCATTGCACCATCCTGGACGGAGGCTACCTTGTAGCCTCTCTTTCCCTCCTCTACATTGCCATAGGGTTCTGTTGGCAGCCATATTAATCTCTAACTTTTATACAAGTTGCCTACACAAGGGTTTTTATCCCTCAATACTCGTCGCAACTTTTTAAAAATGACATCATCATTCTTCGCTTTTTGCATGCCTGCTTCTCGTTTTCATTCTCACGACTTCAAGCGTGAAAACCCATAGTTAGAATTCATGTTGATTACGTCAAAGGATTAATGATTATGAACCTACTTGAACCTGGTTACCACTCCTTGGTCTCAAACACACCTTGATTTCATATGTATCAAACCACCACTCACTTTGCATTTGACCATTGTCAATATGGTTTCGATTTATAAATTCATTGATGCAATGGTTTTATTGAACACATTAATTTTGGATCAAATCATTGGTGCAATGTTCGACATATTGGTGTTTCTTTAAAAATCGTGCAAATGACATTGTTTATTTAACATTCAGATCGATTTTTGGTTATGAATACCATGGTTTTCAATGGTTATGTGATAATTCATTTGATTAAAATATTTTTTGGATATGGACTGTTATGATTTGAATAGGCATCGTTGGTTGTACAAACCCGACAATGATATTTTTTCATAGTCTCAATTTAATCTACCACCCTCGCACGCATAAGCATTAACGCTCTGTCTTGCATTTTGGGTTGCCTTTGTTTGTTTTGGGAAAGTTGCGGGAAAATGGTTATGTGTCTACCCTGTCAAACCCCCTTGTCGATTACCCTGTTGATCTTGTGCTATTTTCTATGGATCCTGTAGTGAGAATCGAACCCAACGGCGTCCAAACTTTGTTGTTATTTGATAATGCCTGAGAGGACCTAGAGAGGAATGGTTGGTTGGCTTTTATTGAGAAGATTGAGGGTTTCAACCTTACAGTCGCTCAACAATTTGCACTTACATTCGATGGATACAGGGACAAAGTTGGGGACATACAACTCGAATTGAATGAGGATTTCCTTAGCTCAGACACTAGTCTGTGAGCCGAAGAGAAAAAATGGTTTAAAAATTCGAAGGTTGATGAAGTACCATGGCCACTCATGTTTACCTCAAGGAAAATCAACAGTTGCGACAAAGGTATGCCAGTTACAGCTCTTAAGTCTAGGTGGCATTATTTTTTGGTCATTATCAAGCAATTCATTACATGCGAGGGTAGATACGGTTTAGTTTTCCTATACCACCTACGACTGCTCATGAGTTTCATAGATTTTCCTTTAAATATGCCACATTTCCTCCTTAAGAGTTTGTATAAAATGGCTAAACATTTCAAGAGGGAGAAAGATGACTCCATCATCTTCCACCACTATCTAATTAAACTTATTATAGTCCATCATTTGAGGTTGAGTGGCGACTGTTGGGAAGCTTTCTTGTTGAGGAATGGATTTTCCAGTCCTGAAATTGGACAAGTTGACAAAACCATGGTTACAGAAACCCTTGTCAGGCCTGTCATTCCCTCCCCTACATTCTTTCCCTTTGTTGAACCCTCGACCTACCTGAACGATAACCTACCCGACACCCTGCCTGACTCATGTCTAAAAGACAGTGCTAAGCATGTTAAGAGGTCTGCAAAGAAAAAGGGTAGCGATAACAATGATGTTAATTGCAAGGGTAAGAAGGACGCACAATGGGTATCAAGGTGTGCTCGCAATAAACCTAAACAAAACATAGACCAAAAACCAATTTTGTTGAGTGAAGACTCTGATTCCAAAATCGAGTGGTTTCTAACCGAGGAGTATCCATACTCACACGGCCTTTGTTCAGTCAAGCCATATGACTATGTGACGAACCTCACGCCATGCCTTAGAGATGACCCCAACATCCTCGGGATCAAACTCAACAGTGGAACTGCCGGTAAATTAAGAGATTCTTCACCTGTAATTACACGGCCTAATCAACCACAGTGCAATGAATGCAAGTTGTGGCTCGACCGATATTATACAGACATCCCTTTGCTCCAGTCCCGAATCAAGTCCTTGGAGGACCGAGTAAATGTGATAACCAAAGAAAAAAATAGGTTGCTAGCTAATGATAAAAGGCAGAAGACCACAGGATCTGTTGTTTTCAAAAATGTAGAGGCGGCCACTACCATTGTTAATTCAAAAATAGCTTGATCGAATCAAATCCCTGAAATCGAGGTATGGTATTTCAAGAATGATTTTAAAATGATTTTGTTTGCTTTGAATTAGCATAAAGGATTTGTTTGCCCAATCGCATCTATTTCTGTTATGATTGAATTGATAAAATATGATTATGTTTGTAAATAATAACTAGCTAGAGAATCGTGAGATTCTGTAGCTAGTCATAAAAATTTGAATTTTTGTTGATTTTACAACTAAACACAATCTGAAATCATGTATTTTTGTGCATTGATAGGTACACATGAATTTTAAAGGAAATTGGATCGACTATGGCATCTTTGAACGTGATTTTTTACATACTTTTGGATTAGGCTGTTAGTCTTAGATAGAAATAGGAATTTGGGAGATTGTATTCCCATAATTTTTGCAACAGTTTTGATAATTTCCACAAGGAATGTTTGATCCTGTGGCCTTTTTATATGTATTATTTTTGTAAACAAAAATCATTGTTGCTTGGGAGCAGAGACTATGGGTTGATGATGATTCAAACTGGAATGAAAGTGGATGTTTGTACAGCTTTAGCTTCAATATATCATACTTTTATTTCAAGTTTTGTTCATTTCAATTTGTAATCAAACTATTGACTACTTTAGATATCATAATTTGTTACAGGTTGATGTGATGTGATTTAAATAGTGTCCATATTTGATGTCTCTCATTTTACATACATCAATTATCATGTTTCAATTTAATGAGCACAAGGTTAATCTTCTTTGTTAAATGAGCAGTTATATACAAATCTTTGCAGTGAGATTTATCTTAATGTAATCATTTGTAAATTATAAAATTGTTGTTTCTACATCCTTTATATGTTTTGTTGTTAGCATTCAAAAGCATTGTTGCTTCGTGTTTATGCGAAGTATTGGAAAATCTAGTGTGGGTTGGCCTCATCAAACAGTGGATGCACATGCTATGTACAAGACGAGTAGGAGATGATAATTTCAGGTTAGCTTGTTATTTTTTATTTTAATAGTCAATCAATATAATAATTCTCTGTAGTTTAAATACACAGTATAGATTGTTATGTTTATTGCTTAATTAGATAGCTGCCATTTCGTTTCTTGTTTATAAAAGTTATAAAAAATAAAAAATACTAAACAATAGCTTTTGCTATCGATTCATACATGATTTTCGCAAGTTTTTGATTAAAGATTTGCAATTTGTGAATATTGTACATATAATATAAATATAAATATATCCATGCACTTTATATTTAATAAGTAGAACTATTATTCTGTTAGCTAGTAAAACTGTAAATATATGTTAGACTTGTATATAGGTTGCAGTAGTTGTTTTTCACTTAGATTAGTTTCTTTAGCTTAGTTTTTCTTTCACTTTCCTAGGACTTAGATCGGCTAACGGAGCCGCTAAACCCGTCAGAGTGGATTAATCCAAATGGCTTGGGTTATTTAGACAACCCCAGACCGGATTCACTCCTCTAGTTGATGAGCAGTCAATTCCGCCCGTCAACAAACGGTGCTAGAAGGAGGGCCGATTGACAAACTGGCCTTGTAGGAGCCTTTATTTTAAATGTATTCAATTCCCCCATGGCTCCCCAAATCACTGTGTTGGAACATGCTTTCATCTTTTCATTACCCAATGTTCCCAACGAGACAGTTTCTCGCTTGTCCAAACTCACCTTTGATGGTGGAGGCAATATATTTGCTAAAGACCACCTTAACAAGTTTTGGTGCAAATGCATCAAACATGACATCTCAGATTTAAGAGTTTTATGCAGACTTTTCCCTTTTACTTTTAGAGGTCAGATTAAACATTGGTTTGAATCCTTTCCAGCATGTCACATTTTTTATTGGTTTCAATTTGTAGATGAGTTTCTAGATGCTTTTGAAATTTATCATTTCGATCAATTATGTGAAGAATTTCATACTTCGCTAAGCAACGATGATTCATCTTCAGAAGAATTTTTGACAAGAGTCTATCATATCCTCTGTAAATTTAATCTCGATGACATGTCATTTTCATTAAATCTCTTCTATGATGCTTCCATCCCTTCCATCCAGTCATATTCAATCATGAATGAAGAACCAGTTGCAAATCCTATCACTCAATTGCAAGAACAATCTTCTTCGCAAGAAGAGAAAAATCCTTCTGATAATGTTGAACAAGCTAGGGAGGTAGAATCTATTAACCAGGTTCTTATTGACAACCAAATTGGTTTTTCCTTTGAATCATTGTATTTTCAGTCTACGACTAGTATGGAAGAAGATTCGTTTCTGGCTCAAGGTGAATACCCTCATTCTTGTTACTCATGCTCTAATCAACATTTAAAATCAGTCATTGAAGAACACTTAAGTGACAAAAATAGTCTTGAATGTTCTAGTACTGCCATGAAACTGATTAGAGAAGAATATATGCAACTAGAAGAAGAAACCTTAAACCTTCATCCTCAAAATGCACTTTGTTCACAGGAAAGACTAGATGTTTTTCACATAAATTTTGAATTATCTATCAAACAAAAGGCAAATCCAGATGATCATATCATGTTGAGGTATTCGTCACCAAAACAGAGTAAGGGTTTTAAAGAAGGTGAAGAGAAATCTCTTGAGAATACCATTGTTCATTCAAGAGATTCTTTTCATATGCTTATGTCTGATTCATTTTATTCTTTATATCATGATCTCTTCCTAGACTCTGTTGGACTTGACACCTTACCTACAACATCCTACTCTTTTCCTCCACAATCATATCTTTTCAATATTCTAAATTTTGGTGAAATTAATTTCGAGCATAACATTGATAAAACCGGATTTGACGCTTGTTCACTTTCATCACTCACATGGGAAAAGGACATGTTGTGAGATGATTTTACACAGTTTATTGTTGAAAAAGACAATGCATTACATCTTATGGAGATCAAACATTCTAATTTGCATATTCGTTCTTTGATTAGCTCGAATCTTGATGTTTATGCTTCATATTTTGAAATGATCAATCTCATCAAAGGAAACATTCAAACCAATGATCTAATTGATTGCACGAATCCTCCTATGATGAGTTTCCCATTGATATATTCGTTTCATCAAAGTCATGGTTTGCATCCTCATTTTTGTGACAAGATCTTAGGATGGCTTGAATATTCATATATAACAAATTTCCATAATAAAAATAAAGTTGTGCTTGCTTTCTTTTTACCTAAGTATCTTGGAAGTAGGCGTGACATATTTCTTTTAGATCCTCCATGTGAAGAAATTAATGAACACTTAGAGAATTGTCAGGAGGATGGGGCATTTCAGCCTTGGCTGATGGTTATTTTATTTCCTCGTAATCTTGACAAGTTTTTCAAACTTACTTACACTCACCCATGCCATTATGACCCTTATCACGACAAGATTGCACAATGGTTGGAGGATTCATACATCAAGAATATTCAAGGGAATGGTAAGATCATGCTTACTTTGTTTTTAGATGATGATTATGAAGGTGAGTGTGATATGTTTCTATCATTTTTTGATATATTACCATTCTTATTAATAATGTTTGATTTTGTTTCCGTTGCAAGATTGGAGTTACTCCAATGGATACATTGGAAGCATGACTTCACATAGTATCCTGATTGGTTTAATAGTTGGGGTAGGTTTAGGAACAGGTTTTCTTTCAGTTTTATTTCTCACTATTTCTCTTTGTAATAATGTAGTCATAAACGCAAGTGGGCACACCACGATAACCATAATACCACTGTTATCAAGGAAGTCTGCTTGATCTTTTTCTCTTTGCTTTTAGTTGAATATTTATTTTCAAAAAACGCAGTATCGTCATGAAAATCTTAAATGGAAAGTAAAGAGATAAATAAATCTGAATCAACCCTGACACAAGGTACCATGAGTAAGACTACTTTCCCATCAAAACAAGATTTTCTTACTTTCTTTAAGTCTCCCAAGGGATTTGTTGCATGAGGTTTTCAGATGCACCTTCTGTACATTTTTTTTTATTTTTATTTTGGTTTGGATTTCTTTGCTTTCCAATTTTTCTTCGCTGGTGTGTTTTTTTTCCATTTATGCTTATCAGTCTTTCTTTTTGAAACACACATGCCTGCATCATGAACTGTTCGGACTAAGAGAATAGAAAAATTTCTCCACTGAAATAACTGCTGAATATTGTCTAAACATCAATTATGATATGCCTCTGAAGTTTACAGCCATGTTGAAGAAAGTTGGTTGCTTGAAAGATGTTTCTTGATTTCAATCTGTAATTGAAGCTTTTCATGATCATCTATTTCTTCTTACGCTAACCCTGTCCCTTAAGAGAACAAATCAGAAGATGTCTCCCTGCCTTTGAAGGTCAGTTTATTAGCAAACTATCTCTAGATCTTAATGAAGGACAGTTAAAAAATTTCCTCAAGGTCTGTAATTATTAAAATATGTCCAAAATATCAGGATTTTTAGCATAACCCCGCTCGATTAAATATATTTAAAAAACCAAATAAATCATTAAAGAGTTGTGGGAAGTGCTTGTAAACCCCTCGGGATACTGAACAGGTCTGCTGGCAGCGGGTAAATGCATGCATGATGCCAAGATAACTTCATCGGGGTACTGAACAGGCCCGCTGGCAGCGAAGCAATGTCGGGTACATGAAAATTTTTAGATATGGAATTTCTTGACCTTAAATGTCCTTCGTTCTGATCTGGAACTTCCTGGCAGGATACAGATATTGGAGTGGGTTAAATGGCAACCCTGTCGAGGCTATGGACGTCTGCTAGCAGCAGTGGCTCTATCAACAGTATTGGATATTTTAACCTTAACATCGTGACTTTCTTTTGTTTAGATTGTCATCAATTTTCATCTTTTAAAAAACAAGCAATCTGAAACTGGAATTTTTTATGATTGATGATGATGTTCAAATAGTTTTTCGACTGTTTTCGAGTCGAAATTTTTTCTCATTATCCTAATCTGGACTTTGTCGTTTGGCAGAGATAACTGCTTCTATCAGTGTATTGCCATTGTTGGAAGCCATATTAATCTCTATCTTTTCTACAAGATGCCTACACAAGGGTTTTGAGCCCTCAATACTCGTCACAACTTTTTAAAAATGACATTATCATTCTTCACTTTTTGTATGCCTTCTTCTCGTTTTCGTTCTCATGACTGCAAGCGTGAAAACCCAAAGTTAGAATTCATGTTGATTGCATCAAAGGATTAATGATCATGAACCTACTTGAACCTGGTTACCACTCCTTGGTCTCAAACACACCTTGATTTCATATGTATCAAACCACCACTCACTTTGCATTTGACCATTGTCAATATGGTTTCGATTTATAAATTCGTTGATGCAATGGTTTTATTGAACACATTAATTTTGGATCAAATCGTTGGTGCAATGTTTGATATATTGGTGTTTCTTTTAAAATCGTGCAAATGACATTGTTTATTTAACATTCAGAGTGATTTTGGTTATGAATACCATGGTTTTCAATGGTTATGTGATAATTCATTTGATTAAAATATTTTTTGGATATGCACTGTTATGATTTGAATAGGCATCGTTGGTTGTACAAACCCGACATGATATTTTTGCATAGTCTCAATTTACTCCACCACTCTCGCACGCATAAGCATTAACGCTCTGTCTTGCATTTCGGGCTACCTTTGTTTGTTTTGGGAAAGCTGCGAGAAAATGGTTCTGTGTCTACCCTCTCAAACCCCCTCGTTGATTACCTTGTTGATCTTGTGCTATTTTCCATGGCTCTTGTACTTCGAATCAAACCCAATGGCGTATAAACTTTGTTGTTATTTGATAACGCCCGAGAGGACCTAGAGAGTAATGTTTGGTTGGCTTTTATTGAGAAGTTCGAGGGTTTCAACCTTGCATTCGCTCAACAATTTGCACTTACATTCGATGGATGCAGGGCCAAAGTTGGGGACATCCAACTCGAATTGAACGAGGATTTCCTCAGCTCAGCCACTGGTCTACCAGCCGAAGGCCAAAAATGGTTTAAAAATTCGAAGGTTGATGAAGTACCATGGCCACTCCTGTTTAACTCAAGGAAAATCAACAGTTGTGACAAAGGTATGCCAGTTACAGCTCTTAAGTCTAGGTGTCATGATTTGTTGGCCATTATCAAGCAATTCATTACATGCGAGGATAGATATGGTTTAGTTTTCCTATACCACCTACGGCTGATCATGAGTTTCATAGATTTTCCTTTAAATATGCCACATTTCCTCCTTCGGAGTTTGTATAAAATGGCTAAACATTTCGAGAGGGAGAAATCTGACTCCAGCCTCTTCCACCACTGTCTAATTAAAATTATTATAGTCCATCATTTGAGGTTGAGTGGTGACTGTTGGGAAGCTTTCTTGTTGAGGAATGGATTTGTCAGTCCTAAAATTTGAGAAGTTGACAAAACCGTGGTTACAGAAACCCTTGTCAGGCCTGTCATTCCCCCTCCTACGCTCTTTCCCTCTGTTGAACCCTCGACCTACCCGAACGATAACCTACTCGACACCCTGCCTGACTCATGTCTAAAAGACAGTGCTAAGCCTGTTAAGAGGTCTACAAAGAAAAAGGGTAAGGGTAACAATGATGTTAATTGCAAGGGTAAGAAGGCCACATGATGGGTATCAAGGTGTGCTCACAATAAACCTAAACAAAACACAGACCAAAAACCAATTATGTTGAGTGAAGATTCCAATTCCGAAATCGAGCAGTTTCTAACCGAGGAGTATCCATACTCACACGGCCTTTGTTCAGTCAAGCCTTATGACTATGTGACGAACCTCCCTCCATGCCTTAGAGATGACCCCAACTTCCCTGGGAAAAAAATCGACAGTGGAACTACTGGTAAATTAAGAGATTCTTCACCTGAAATTACACAGCCTAATGAACCACAGTGCAATGAATGCAACTTGTGGCTCGACCGATATTATACAGATGTCTCTTTGCTCCAGTCCCGAATCAATTCGTTGGAGGACCGAGTAAATGTGCTAACCAAAGAAAATGACAGGTTGCTAGCTAATGATAAAAGGCAGAACACCACAAGCTCTGTTGTTTTTAAAAATGTAGAGGCGGCCACTGCCATTGTTAATTCAAAAATAGCTTGATCGAATCGAATCCCTGAAACCGAGGTATGATATTTCAAGAATGATTTTAAAATGATTTTGTTTTCTTTGAATTAGCATAAAGGATTTGTTTTCCCAATCGCATCTATTTCTGTTATGATTGAATTGATACAATACGATTATGTTTGTAAATAATAACTAGCTACAGAATCGTGAGATTTTGTAGCTAGTCATAAAAATTTGATTTTTTGTTGATTTTACAACTAAACACAATCTGAAATCATGTATTTTTGTGCATTGAAAGGTACACACAAATTTTAAAGGAAATTGGATCGACTGTGGCATATTTGAACATCCTTTTTTACATACTTTTGGATTAGCATGTTAGTCTTAGATAGAAATAGGAATTTGGGAGATTATATTCCCATAATTTTTGCAACAGTTTTGATAATTTCCACAAGGAATGCTTGATCCTGTGGCCTTTTTATATGTATTATTTTTGTAAACAAAAATCATCGTTGTTTGGGAGCATAGACTATGGATTGATGATGATTCAGACTGGAATGAAAGTGGATATTTGTACGGCTTTAGCTTCAATATATCATACTGTTATTTCAAGTTTTGTTCATTTCAATTTGTAATCAAATTATTGACTACTTTAGATATCATAATTTGTTACAGGTTGATGTGATGCGATTTAAATAGTGTCCATATTTGATGTCTCTCATTTTACATACAACAATTATCATGTTTCAATTTAATGAGCATAAGGTTAATCTTCTTTGTTAAATGAGCAGTAATATACAAATCTTTGCAGTGAGATTTATCTTAATGTAATCATTTGTAAATTATAAAATTGGTGTTGCTACATCCTTTACATGTTCTGTTGTTAGCATTCAAAATCGTTGTTGTTTCGTGTTTACGCGAAGTATTGGAAAATCTGGTGCGGGTTGGCCTCATCAAACAGTGGATGCACATGCTATGTACAGGACGAGTAGGAGATGATAATTTCAAGTTAGTTTGTTATTTTTCATTTTAATAATAAATCAATATAAGAATTCTCTATAGTTTAAATACACAGTACAAATTGTTATGTTTATTGCTTAATTAGATAGTTATCATTTCATTTCCTGTTTATAAAAGTTATAAAAAATAAAAAATACTGAACAATAGCTTTTGCTATCAATTCATACATGATTTTCGTAGGTTTTTGATTAAAATTTTGCAATTTGTGAACACTATACATATAATAGAAATATAAATATATCCATGCACTGTATATTTAATAAGTAGAACTATTATTCTGTTAGCTAGTAAAACTATAAATATATGTTAGACTTTTATATAGGTTGCAGTAGTTGTTTTTCACTTAGATTAGTTTCTTTAGCTTAGTTTTTCTTTCACTTTCCTAGGAATTAGATTGGCTAACGGAGCCGCTAAACCCGTCGTAGTGGATTAATGCAAATGGCTTGGGTTATTTATACAACCTCGGACCGGATTCACTCCTCCAGTTGACGAGCGGTCAATTTCGCCCGTCACCAGGTTCCTTTATGCATTGTGCCAGGGAGAGATATGAGGCCTTCCCTGGGTAGAAATGGTGAGGTTCCAGTCCCTGGATGCTTAGTCTTTTGATCAAGTGGATTAGTGTCAGATCCACAATGAAGCACTTGTAGAGCCACAGATAGCCTCCATGATAGCACGATAGGAGGATTTTAACTCAAGCATTAACCTCCTAGTGTTGGCCAAAGTGCGGGATCTTCATCACGTTTAGGATAGTTGATTGCACAATATCCTTTATCCATGGCTGGGAGAATATGTGCAGCTTCTTCCCAGTCGTATTCATCAAATATCTATGCAGTGCAAGCATCGCATAGTTCTTTCAGTCTCTGAGGTTGAAGTCGTTGTTCTTTAGTGTTGGGATATGTCCTAATGGGGGTCCGACTAGGCATATCCCCTTCGGTATGTACACGATGATCAACATGTATTCAAAATCACACGAGATACTGTCACAACTAATTGTGACAGCTAAAGGCAAGATGTATTCAGGAAAGACCAACGAGATCTGCTTCGTGTTAGCCAGATCATTGTGGTGTTTTATTTGCTTCTCAGTTGCGGTTTGGCTACAATGATGTCCAGTCGAGAGGGATGCTTGTAGGCCCTCAGTCGACGATGCCTATAGTCCTACAGGCATGCCTCTCTCAACCACGAGGTCTAAAAGTATCTCCTCCACAGACTTCTATAATATGTTACATTCTCCCAACATGCACACTCGTAATCAATAACTCGGGTAGGCGAATAGGTAAATGAGGTAATTAGATAGATGGCAAGGTATAGAAATAACAATGTGATACAATGGATTCTATGTTAACTCGGATATCACGGTTTTAAAAAAGTGGTCCCAGTGTAGCATTCGATAGGTTAAATAAGAAACATCGTAATAGATTCCTCCAATGGGTAGGAATGTCTCAATCAATAAGAATCTATCTGTTATGGTGCGGTCTCAACGGTCCAACAATAGTCTTTCAGCAATAACTGTGTTTCTAGCCATTATAGAGAATCATTCTAATGGTTGGGGAACCTCCAACGATCATATAGCTTCACCGTGGCGAAGTCCCATTCTACGTTGTTCTATTATTCAGGTGAAGTTCAAGTTCTGTAGATCTATCTCCTATGAAGTCTTCTCTATAACTTCTCGTAGTTTTTCTAACATAGTGTTCTTCTTACTGAGCTTCCTTGCCTTTTTTCTTGTGATCTGACTCTCTGGATACCTCTTTCCATTCTT
Organism: Picea engelmannii; assembly: GCA_009831015.1. Classification (NCBI taxonomy): domain Eukaryota; kingdom Viridiplantae; phylum Streptophyta; class Pinopsida; order Pinales; family Pinaceae; genus Picea; species Picea engelmannii. Next base: position 451,726 of record ML790874.1, on the reverse strand, counting down.
ATTCTTATCTTTTCTTAGCATGGTAACTTCGCACTACCAATGTTCTTTCAAAGGGTTCAAAGGTAGTACCTCTTTGCTTACTAGATCTGGGTGGACATAATTTATTTTTTCATGGATAGGTCCTTCAACCCTTCTTGCGCCTTTCAAACTTGACATCTACTTCTCCTTCATTCTTCTTCTTTGACTCAACTTCTCGTTCTTCCATCAGTCGATCTATTCTTCGAGCTATGAAATCCCTTAGTTATTTCTTTTTCTTTTATGTGGCTTCCCCCTCTGCTTTCCTTGTAATCGGATCCTTCTCAATGCAAGTCTTTCCTAATAAAAATGGAAAAGGGGCATTGTTCTCAACAAACCTAATAACTTCAAATTATTCTTCAGTCATAGTTCCATGAGAAATCATAGGTATATTAGTAACTCTTCCACATAGGGTTATCATATTTCTTTAAACAATCCTATCCTTCTAAATGAAGGTATCATAGCAGGCTTTCCCAAAATTTCTCAAGTGCTTTCTGGCATAATATTCACATGTGTTTCTTCATCTAACACATAGTCTATGTCGAAGTCTTCTATTCTTGTAACTATGTGTTGTTTTTCTTTCAGGATCTCTGGTAAACTAATGTCTCTTTCATCATCCATTTCTTCTTTTAACTATATGAACATAGTCTCTTACTCTTTTTATGTATGGCTCTTTAACATATCCTTAGTCTCTTGGCCATCTTTATAGTTTTCTTGTCTCTTGTTCATCTTTTAAACTTTAGCAATCATCCTAGGGAAATCCTCAACCTCATAACCAATATCTTTACAACAAAGACAATTAGGACCTATACCAGGGCATTCCTTAGCAAGATGTCTCAATCTTCTGCAATTGTAACACAGTGTCAATCCTCTCTTTCTTTTAAATGAGTTCCATCCTCTCCTGTAATGTGTATTGGGATCACATTGTTGTACCTGCAATCTACAAAAAATATTTCTAGGTTCCTACATCCATTTATTAGTCCAAAACTTCTTCCTATGGATAGGAATAACATATTTTTCTCTATTTCTATCAAATTTATTCAGATCAACTCTTTCTTCTATCTGGGCCCTAACATTTAGGATAGAAAAAAATCTATCAAACATCCCTATATTCATAATTTCGAAGAAACAATTTCCACTTGTCTTACCTTTACCAGAGCACAAAGATTTAAAATCTTACCTTCCTTCTTCATATCCGATTCCTTTCTTAGCACTGAGCTTCAAAAGTCAAGTAAAATATTGCGCATTATGGAAATAGATCTACATACACATATTTCTCTTTTCTTTAGTTCCTAACAATCACAGTTTCAGGTCCCCACAATGAAACAATTTGTTGGCACAGGGGAAGACCCAAGGTTCAACTCTTCAACATCGCACCAACAAAACCCTAACTACCGACCCTTTAGAAAACACCTGCGAGGCATATAAAGTCTCAATAGAGGTAGAGGCAGGGGGGGTTATAGGACTCATGTGTATACAACCAAGATGGGACACAGATATGTGATTACAATTGTAACATCCCGCTCTGGCGCACTTACCAAACTTATTCTTAAGGACACTTGCTCGCAAGTGATCTGGATTTTTATGATGATAAAACTTTTTCCTTCATTATGATGCGTTAAGTTATATGACAGGATGTTTTTACTACATTGATGTAGACAGGTGCTGCTGACTCAGTTTCATTGAGTGTGCAGG
>ML790874.1:404810-436794 GCA_009831015.1 Picea engelmannii | reverse complement strand
GCATTTGACGGATGACCCATAAAAATTTAAGGTCCGCAAATCTAAGTGAAACCGGTAATTATATTTCAGCAAACGGGAATTGCAGTTAACTAATTGTACCTTCTTTAAGGTTGGATATCTCGTCGATTAATATTTAAAGGGAGAATTTGGTCTGAGATTTTTCAGTGAGTCTTATTCATGGTTGGCCAACGTCTGGGTCCTTCTTACTTGCGCCTTCCTGGAGGATGCTTGTTCATATAATTTGTGTTGGACAAGTTCGTAATCATCTTATTGTTGGGTCAGTCTGGTCGGTTGTCGGGTGGCGACGTAGAGTCACGTGAGTCCGTCCTTCTACACGTGCACACACCTTGACACAAAAAAAATAAAAAATAAAAAAATTTGCACATTTTAACAGAGTTGTTGTCATAACGAGGAGGGTCATTACAACAATACTTAGCAGAGCACTTAACCAACAATATGCATTAGGTTATGATTCTCATGTACATCGCAGATTAACCCTTATTACAAAAAAACACAGTAATAATCAAGATCTAACACTTCCAGATACTTAGCACACAACATTAGCTAATATCTAGCATTCATTAACATCACTAAGAACTAAGATACAACATTAGATGCCTTCATTATACATAACATCAACAACACTATGCAAATAATCACATAATCAACATCATACAAAGCACATCAGAACACAGGATATACGTGGTTCACCCCAGTGTGGGGCTACGTCCACCAACTTCTTATTCTTCTTCTTTATTAGTCTCCAATCTTCTTAAATTCATCTTATAATGTGCACAAATCCAGAGAGCCTAACTCCGCAAGGGACATGATATCTGTGAGTTGTGCACCAGATCCTCCTTCCCAAAACTAGGTCAAGGAACAAAGACAACTCCTACATAGTCTATTCCCACAAAGCCTTACTTTACACAACAAGATTTAACATAAGAAACTTACAATCTCTTTCACTAAGACAAACATACTCTTTGCACATCGCCAACGCTACTAGTAATCATGCACTAAGCCAATTCCATCTACATTGTTTAGCTACTACTTATTTATATAATTAATGCAAGGCCTAAACATGGATAAACCCATGGGTCGACATCCCAAAATCCTAATACAAAAACCCTAATGAACCCCTTGTTGGGTCCATAAAACAAGTGAGATCCCGCAATATCCACTTCGCCTGGGTGCTCCATCTTCAACCAACTTGTCGAAGTCCCAAAAAGTAGTCAAACACGACCATTTTTTCCTCAAAACTTGGTCAAGGGACAACAACACCTGTACCTACCTGATCCAATGATGTACCGTTATTTTATGAGCATCATATGTTCCATGCCCTGAATGATGTTTCTTCTATCACATGTGCCTTAGCTAAACATTGTTAATGTCATCATCATTACATGTACTTGGTTGACTTAAGTGTTGGGCTGAAGAAGCAGGTTGTTAGGCCCATGGGATTGAAGAGGTGAGTTGTCAGGTCTCTGGATTGAACGGGTAGGTTGGCAATATGTTATAGCAATATTTTCCTCAGCCCATGCAACTTGCTCGAAAGGCCTTTTCCATTTCTCTATGCAGACTTGAAGTCCCCTTTTGCAGTTAATAGAGCTAAAAAATGTATTTTTCCACATATACACTCTCTAACAACTATACAACATGTGTATATGAAGGTTTCACCCTTACAACCTGCATACATCAGGTCTTGTGCTCAAAATTAAAAAATTGTATTGGGTTTCCATGTCACGTCATGGGATCCATGATCCTTGGCCTTCCATATATTGGAAAATTTCTGACTCATCCCTTTAGTTCCATTTGAAGGGTATAAATGGGCCATATCAAAGATGTGGAAAAGAGGAGAAGAACTCAACTTTGAGAGAAAAGTAACTCTAGAGAAAGAATTCTCTTCATATTGAGTCTGCATCCCTTTTTCCTTTTAAGTATGAACACATTGTTCATCCCCCGAGATCTTCCCTATGTGATGGAGAACCTCATTGTCTCCCTTATATGAGCTTGCCTTTGGTGGAGGATTGAAGTGGTGGAGGCCTATATGGAAGGGACTTAGTATATTGGTTATGAACATGCCGACATGAAATTTTGTCATTCATACACTTTTGTTGATTACATTTTAACATAAATACTCTTTTCTCATCCAATTAATGTATTGAAAATATATGAATTTTTATTCCATGGGCATATTTGTTATGAATATTGATGGATTATGCTATTATATGTGCTATCTTTAGATATTATCACCATATTCATATCTTGGTTGTTGAGGACAAGTTGCATGTGTATTTCTTTGAGTCAAGTGCTCAACGATGGACTTCATCAAATGTTTGGACGAGGTAGGATCTTTATATTGTCTTGTTAGCATATTTGTTTATATAGAATACCCGAGATTATATTTGATTTATGTAGTCATTTCCATCTATTGTGGTTTACCCCATGCCATAGAGTGATTTTCATCGTAATAAAATTGGTGACCATACTATGGAATTGAATATTCTTTCCGGGGTTTGGAGTGTTTTTCTTCTTTGATTGCTCTTGTCAATCCGGAGTTTCTTGTCATTTGTTTGCTTGAAATCCTTTGTCCATTTTGAGTCTTAGTTTCTTGGGCTTATCCTGAACCTGGCATTGTTTCAATACATATACATGGTTTTTTCCCCGACAATCACGTAAATACTTGAGATGTCGTTATGTAGGAAGCGTATATACGCAATTTTCTCCTGAACAGTCGTGTACATCATCCTTGTTTTGCTTGATTGTTGAGTTTGATGTTTTCTAGGTGAGTTTTGATGGTTTTTGAGTCTTCTTAGGTTTTTGGCATGACTGTTAAGTGTCTGCTGAGTGATAAGAAACCTTTCTTTGGTTAAATTTCCAGGAGGTTTTTCTTTCTCTTCATCCTTTTCATTGGTAGTCCTTGCATTCTAGGTTGGGTGTTTTCCTTTTCATTATACTATATTGAAAAAACAAAAAATAGAGATTTTTCATTGTTGGAATTTGATATTTTGGGTTCTTGTCATTTATCTTAGTACATGTATGGAAATATTGCATCTTATTTGAAATTGTATAATTAAATTGAAAGATGCATTTTTAAAAGCTTATAATTTATTGGGAATTGAAATTAGGAATTTTCATTTCATTCATATTCAATCATTTTACTTGTTGATTCATAACATCATCAGTTTCATGACTGCACCTTTTGAGTAAGGAAAGCCACTAAAAGTAACGTTGATAATTTTAAAATTGATTAGAAATGATTTTATTTTTCAAGGTGCACAAACTAGCTTAAAATTTAAAGCCTTTGAATAGGATTTTGTGAGTAAACTTGACCAAGGATATTAAACTCAACATATGTGTCTGACTAAGGAATTGGTGAAGTCCATTGTATAATTGTTGACTTTAGGAGGCTCTGCTCACACCGGAGTTAAGAACGAGGTCACATGAGGTTGGTTGAGGGGATATCCCCCCGATACCTTCTTAGAGTCAAAGATATTTATGGGGATATATTCGTGTATGGGGGTATTTCTAATAACTTTTCCTTTGTGAGAGGTGGTTCCTTCAAGATTTGATAATTGTTTACCCTACCCATACGGTGGACCTGACTTAAGATTGTTTTCTTGCGCATTGGTTATATCGTGGTGGCTTAGTTACTTGACATAGGTAGCCACATAGGTTACTTGCAAGGGTTATTATGTAGGTACGCTAGGTCAGATAAGGTTCAAGAAAAACACAACCTTTATGGAGGATTACCTCTCTGGTGGGATCTAACCAATTAGTTGTTAAGCCCACAAGGGCCCTTATAACTGATTTTGATACCTATGATATTTGGGAGGGAGTCTCAGGACCCTCTTGGGAGAGGTATACCTACTTTAGGGAGAGAGGCCCCTTTCAACCACTTTATTTTTTTTATGTTCATATTGGCCTTTTTTATCTTGGTGTGCTCTTTGATTATTAGTTGGTTGGCCTTAGGATTCATTTTTTATATTTCAAGTCTTGAGTCATCATGGAGCCACACCAGCTTCCTTGTAGGTCTCACTGCTTGTTGAAGTTACCACTGCATATTGAGTATTTTCTTTCTAAAGGATGTAAATCCATCAAACATGGTACACACACCTCCACCTACCAGACTTGTGGTCATACAAGTATGAGTACTGAGTCGAGTCAAAACAATATTGGGAGTCCTTCGACTCCCATAAACACTATAGTTAATGGTACTCCTTTGACACCCTCAACCACCATGGTTGTAGTGTTGGAGGTTCCCATCATCACTCTTGTCCAGCCTATAGTGAATACTCAACCTATAGTCACAAAGTTGTTTGGGTATCTTTTTCATTTTCCAAGCTATAATTCTCAGTCCATCCCTACAGCCTCTAGCCATTTTTCTTATGGTATGGCGAATTTCACATCGCCATTTTCATCCTCCATTCCAGCGTCTATTCCACATACTATTATTGTACTTGAGGGAATGTATCCTTTGCATACTCCATTCTCATTTGGCGGTGCTCATATCCCTCAAATGACTGGGACGATTGGAATCCACCTTCCTTTTCATCTCGGGTCTAATCCTAGTCTTAATGCTCCTGGATGGAGTATTCAACCTAGCAGACAAGTTGCTTCTCATGTTCCTTCCTTTACACCTACCTCATCCACACCAATTCTGACTAGCAAATTTGGCATGACAAATCCTCCTCTATCCTCCATATTCCCACCCAGAGGAGGTCAGTTTCACACCTTGGGAAACCCCCAACTTGGAGCCACTCTAGCTAGGGGAAATATTTACAACCCTCATCATAACATTCCTAATGGAATGGTTCCCAACCAAAACCTTATGAATTAGTTCATAGGGGGGTTTTAAAATACCGGACAGGGCTATGATGCTTACTAGAACCCTAAATGGGATTCAATTCCCTAGCAACAATCTTTCTCGAGAGCTTGGGGCCAGATGTTGCAACCCCGTCTCCATTTTTTGGACATGCTCAAGTTTCCAAACTTGTCTATATTAATGAATGGCCCCATGCATCATGACCCATCATGCCCCCCCTTCCCCACCAAGCTTCGTTCGAATATTCCAAAATTCAAGGGTAAGAATGGTGAGGATCCTGGTGATAATGTCACTACTTTCCATATTTGGTTCTCTTCTAATTACCTTAACAAAGATTCTATTCATTTGATATTGTTTCAAATTAGCCTCATAGGGGTCTTTATGAAATGGTACATAGAGATACCAAGGGGGCATATGGAACTTTTAATAAGATCATTTTATTATTCCTTAAACAATTGCAATTGTCAATTCATTATGATGCCGACATAGAGCTTATGTCAGCCTTCCACCAGGACAAATCCAACCATATCTCAGATCACATACAAGAGTGGCACAGATGGAAGAGGTTGATCAAGGCTTACATTCCTTCAGAATTCCTTTTAGAATGGTTCCTTCAGTATTTATAGTCTTATATTTCGAAGGATGTGTCTACATCCAGAGTTACATTTGAGGAAGAAGAAATTTTAAAGCCCAATAGTTAGATCTTATATACACTCAGTGTGGGATGCTATAATAAATTCTTCCAGATGCACCGAGGTCAAGCTATGACATTAGACAAAATACTGAGCCTCATGCCGATGGAATTGTAGGCTCCATAAATTTCAAATATGTACACTTGGTTAAAATCTAGTTGAAAGAGTTGTATATAAACCAGTCTGTAGGAAGACAAGATTCATCTATGTCCTCCACTCCCACTCAGTCAACAGACGTACACTCCATGAAATCATTGACTAACCCAAATGGTAACCAACAACTAGGAGGGAATAAAAATAAAGGACGTGGTAACAATCATAAGGGTGGGAGAAATAATAATGATCATAAACCCAAGCACAATGCTAATAATTAGAAGCCAAATAATAATGTTGGTGAGGGAAAGAAACAAAGGTGAAAGGTGAAATTTCGTTGTAATATTTGTATGGATGATCACCTTACCCACTTGTGACCCAAACTTGCGGAAGTTGCGAGGCTTTTATATCTAACACCCATTTTGTTGACTAATCCTTTTCCACATAATAAACACATGACCTCAAGCTCCTCGAATGTTGTAAATTCAATGAGTGGAAGTCAAAACCCACCGACGCAAGACAACGAACATCTATGCATCAATATGGTTAAGTCTTGGGTTATTGTAGCCACTCAGTATCACAACTACAATTCTTCACAGAATGTTTCAGGTATAGAGTCTTCCCCCTCCTCCAAATATTTCTTTATAGATAGAAAAACTAGAGCCTCCATCTCATATTCTATGCACAACCCTAATGCTAGAGATGCCCAAAATTACTCTATTGTTGAGGATCTGGGTCAAACCCCTTGTGAGATTTCGACTCTGTAGGTACTCTAGATGTGGCCTTCATAGAGGAATTCCTTTTTATCTTCATTAGGATTCATAGAGCCCTATGGCTCTAAGGTTATCAAGTTTTACATCATGGATATGAAGCCTCACTTGCCTTATCACGTGTCCTTTCAAATCCATGTGAATTACTCAAAGTATAACATCAAACGTATTGTTATTGATGAAGGAGCTACAACATGCATGATGTCCTTGATCTATTGGAAATCCCTTGGCTCTCCGACACTTTCACAATCTTCGACCATGTTGACTTCTTTTGACGGTTGGTCTTTCTTCCCTCACGTTATTCTTGCTTCTTTCCCAGTCAAGTTATGTCGGAAGACGATGGAGATGGATGTCGAGGTGGTTGATGTGCCCCTCGATTATAAATTGTTACTAGGACGTAACTGGACTTATGCTATGAATGGAATCGTATCATTTTCCTTCATACTTTATGTTTTCCTCACGATGGTAAAATCATGACGATCGATCAATTGTCCATTGCGTATGCTATCCCCAATGCATCTGTTGGATCATTGATCCCTATGATCAATGATTCTGTTAGGAGCCAAATATCTATATAGCATAGAAAAACCTTAGAATAAGTACTCAACACCTTGAAAAACAGAGAAATTTAGATAATAAGCCTCTTCGAGGAGGAAAACTCCTTATGCCCACATAAATGTACAATTACAAGATGATTCAAAATGAAAATGTCTCCTTCATATATATAGGAGACTAGGAGGTATAATTACAACTAATGGACTAAAGACATCATAAATAAAATAACATTACTAATATAATAATCCCCAATTAAGGGGTAATGAGCCACTATTTAGGGCTTAACATGCCCCTCTCCTTGAGAAAAATGTTGTCCGCAACACTTGAGTAACTATGGATGCTTCTGTATAAAAGACTCATCTTCCCAAGTGGAATCTTTAGCCAGTAGTTTCCTCCATTTAATGAGATACTATGAAATCGATCTATTCCTCAGCTGGAGAATTCTTGTTTCAGTGATGGCTTCAGGCTCCAATATGATTTTTCCTTCCTCATCAAGTTCTGGAAATATAGTTTGAACTGGGATCTTGTCACCTATAACCTTATTTAAGCATGAAACATGGAAAACTGGGTGTACTTGTGAAGATGCAGGCAACTCCAATTTGTATGTCATAGTACCAATCTTTTGCAACACCTTATAAGGGCCATAGTACTTTGGTGATAATTTTTTATCCTTCTCAGCTTGGTTGAGGGACATCTGTTTGTATGGTTGTACTCTTAAAAACACTCAATCCCCTACTTCAAAACTTCTTTCACTACGATGTTGATCTGCTTGTTGTTTCATACGATTATGTTCCATGGTCAGGTTATCCTTAAATATTTAAAGAACTTGTTGTTGATGCTCGATGTGCTCTTCCACTGCTTGAACCTTAGATTTTTCTTTTAGAGAAGAAGTGATGGAAGGAGGGTGGTATCCATAGAGTGCCATAAATAGTGTCATTTTTGTTGCAGTATGAAAGGAAGTGTTATACCACCATTCTGCCAAGGGTATCCATTTAAACCATTGTGTTTGTTTATCATAGACGAAGCAACGAAGGTAGCCTTCCAGACATTTGTTCACTATCTCAGTTTGTCCATCAGATTTAGGATGATAGGATGAGCTATGAGCCAATTGAGTACCCAAATAAGAAAATAATTCTATCCAAAAATGTCTAGTGAAGATGGGATCTTTCTCACTTACAATAATCTTTAGGATGCCATGTAGCTTTTGAACAATATCCATGAATGCAGTGGCAATTGTACTAGATTTGAAGGGATGAGAGAGTGAACAAAAGTGTGTGTACTTGGTCAGTCTATCAACAATCACCATGATGACACTATTTCCTTCAGAATTTGGTAACCCTGTTATGAAATCCATGGAAACCTCCTCCCAGTGCTGACTTGGGATGGCTAATGGTTGTAACATATCCAGGGTCTTAATTGTTTCCACCTTATTTTGTTAGAAAACCAAACATTCTTCCAAAAACCTTTGAACATCATTTTTAAGGCCATCCCAAAAAAATTCATTCTTGACCCTATGGTAGGTTTTAAAAAATCCTGAGTGCCCTCCTACTAGAGAGGTGTGCAATTCCAATAGTACATTTGGTTTGAGTTGGGATTTCTTACATAAATATAAGCAATATTTGTACCATAGTGAATCATTTTTCCATGTAAACGTATCTAATGTATTGTAATCTTGTTGCAACCCTTGAATGAGATTCCACACTTTTTCGTCATTCTTCCATTCATCCCTTGCTTCTATTATCCAATTGGGTTGGATGATCAATATAGCACAGAGAAAGGCCTCAACATATTCATTCTTCCTTGAGAGTGCATCTGCCACAACATTTTTCTTCCCTTTTTTATAGACGATTTCAAAATCATAACCCAATATCTTGGTTACCCATTTTTGTTGTTCTTTTGAAGATAGTCTTTGTTCCAAGAAGTATTTAAGACTATCATGATTTGTTTTGACCTTTAAGTGCCTACCTATTAGGTAAGGACACCATTTATTCAATGCATGTAGTATTGCCATCATTTCCTTCTCATAAATGGGTTTGTGTAAGTCCTTTCCCTTGAGTGGTCAACCTTCAAAATCCAGGGGCCTTCCTTCTTGCATTAGAAAAGACCAATTCCATTTCTCAAGGCATCACATTCCACAATAAAGGTTTTTGTTAAGTCTAGAGTGGTCAAGACAGGATATTTTCACATCACCTCTTTAAGTTGTTCAAAAGATTTAGTTTCCTCTGGAGTCCATGAAAATTCATCCTTCTTAGTTAGTGTCGTTAAAGGTGTTTCTATTCTTCCATAGTGTCGAAAAAAGTTTTGGTAGTAACCTGTCAATGTTTTGGGAATCGGCCAGTCCATCATGGCCTTAATCTTGTTAGGGGGTCTACCTTGACACCTTCAGGAGATACAATATGAACCAAATGCTCTACCTCCTTCACTCAAAAGAAAATTTTGGATGGTTTGGCATATATTTGTTGCTCCTTTAGTAGTTGTATCACCTTGTCAACATGTTGCACATGATCCTCCCAAGACTTTCTATAGAGTAGTATATCATCAAAAAATACTGACACAAATTTTCGAAGGAAGGGCTTGAAAATGGAATTCATCAACCCTTGGAATGTGGAAGCTGCATTTGTAAGGCCAAAAGGCATGACCAAAAATTCGTAATGGCCTTCATGAGTTTGGAATGGTATTTTTGGGATATCTTCTTCCTTCATTCTAATATGATGATACCCTGAACGAAGATCCAACTTTGTGAAATAGATTGCTCCATGTAGTTCATCTAACAATTCATCAATGATGGGAATGGGAAACTTATCTTTAATAGTGATCTTGTTGAGCTCTCTATAATCTGGACACATACGCCATGAACCATCTTTCTTGAATACCATTACCACTAGTGAAAAGTAAGAACTTTGGCTAGGTCTAATAATTCCAACCTCTAACATTTCTTCAACCATGCGCTCAATTTCACTCTTCTAGGAATAGGGGTATCTATATGGCCTGATGTTAGGAGGAACACTCCCAGGAATTAGGTGAATATCATGATCATGATTTAAAGTGAGTGGAAGACCTTTGGGAATATCTTCAAATACTTTGGAATGGTTATCAATGATCCCTTGGAGATCTAGAGGAATAGATGCATTAAATGTTTGAACATCTAGTGAGCATAGTTGTGCAATAACATCTTGATTCCCCTTTTTCAATAATTGTGTCATGCCATTAGAGCTTATCACCTTACCAGGTTTCCCTGTGATACCTCTTAACTCAATTTATTTTCCTTCCAATGAAAATTTCATGGAAAGTTCTTGAAAATTAAAACCCGTTGTTCCTAATGATTGTAACCATTAGATTCCTAGTACAACATCAGTACCACCCATGGGTATAGAAATCATTGGACTATTCATTACATATTCCTCCATAGTAATATTGATCTTATTACATTTTCTTGAGAAATTGATAGTTCCTCCATATGCAATCATTACTTGAAACTCTGGTGTTGGATATACAAAGCAATTGAGATCTTTGGTTGATTTATAGTGAATGAAATGATGAGTGCTGCCATAATCAATTAGGACTATTACCCTTTTCTTTTTGATAGATCCTTTGATATTAAGGGTTTGAGGAGTGCTAATTCTAGCCAATGCATTACACAATATCATGGGAGTCAAATCTTCAGATGAAATTGATCCTACATTGTCATCTTGAGATGGTTCTTGTTTATGTTCTTGTTCTTATTCCTCTTCACAATCTATGTAAAATAATTTCTTCTCACCACACTTACGTCCCTTACTATACTTTCTATCACAATTAAAGCATAAACCTTTTTCTTTTCTTTCATCCAATTGTTGAGGTGTCAAACTTGTAGGCTGAGGTGTTTTAGAAGAAGGAGCATTATTCTCTTTATAGATGTTAGGATTGGTCCTTCTAGTAGCCATATCGATATTTTTACTTTCAACATTTCTTGCCACCCTAAATGCATTCTCCAATGATTTGGGTTCCCAAAGGCGAACCTCATGTTGAATGTTATCTCTTAAAGTTCCTATGAATAAATCAATCAAGTGCTCATCTGGAATATTTGTTACCTTTATATTCAATCTTTAGAAGTTCTCAATGTTCTCTGTAACTGAACTCTTTTGCTTGAGATTTATCAATTGGATAAAGAAGGTATTACTCCTTGTATCCTCATAGTGTGATATCATTTCTTCCGTGAAAATTGTCTAAGTGACGAGTGATTTGCGAGAAAAAATCCATCTATACCATACAAATTGATTGGGTTCTAAATATAAATAAGAAATTCGTACCTTTTGTGTATGTGGCACATTATGTAGATCAAAGAATTGCTCCATTTGAAGTATCGATGTGATAGGGTCCTTGCCATCAAACTTCCTCATATTGATCTTAGGAACATGATTGGTCTTCAAACCAAATTTGGCATTTCTCCATTCTTGATTCACCTTCCTTGTGTCCTCATCATGAATTTCATGAGATACATTTTCACTTTCAAGTGTCCTCTCTATTAGGAATTTTTTCAATCCTTCCACGATTTCCCCATTTAAACCATCCATATTAGTATTTATTGCCTCCCACTTAGATTTCATTGAATCCATCATCTCTTGTAGTTCATCTTTTGTTATTGTATTATTTTTTAAACCATCCATCTTAGTATGTATTGCCTCCAAATTAGCTTCCATTAAATCCATCATCTCTTGTAGTTCATCTTTTGTAAATCATTTATGTCCCTACAAATTTCTTCACCTTCATCAAGAGTCCAAGTAGGATTTTCTGGAGGCTTATTTGGTGTAGAAGTTCCCTTTTTGGGTGGAATGTTGGCCAAGTATCACATTTGAACCTTGATTTTGAGGTTGTTCTTCTATACAATCTTTCTTCTGTTGTATCTCCAAAGTTTCGGCCCTTATCGGTATGGAAATTTATTTTTTGTAGTTCTTTGATATTCATTCTCTGCAATTCCATAGGTCTGATCAAAATTAGATGTGCCAAGTGGAATTTACAGTAAATTCCCCGCAACTTTCTTATTTTTGGACTTTCCAGGAGATCTCACTTGTATAGCATGCCCCACACAAAATAATTGATATAAAATTTTGAAACTCGTACCAGAAATACTGCAGACTATCCACTATCTAATGCAATGGGTCTCACTCAATTTGGATACTCTAGGAAGAAGTTATGATTTTTTTACATGGAACACCTTCTTGAGACTAGTCCATAGGACTAGTTAGATACCCTATCTTCCACAGGGTGTATCTACAAATGTAAGATGAGCCAAAAGATAAAAAATTTACCACATATACCTTAATAATTTATATGAATATCCTGCATAGTTCAGGGTCAGAAATGTTACAAAAAAAAATTTATAGGGAAAATTCCATAATGGCTCAGTTCAGGATGATTCCAAAACCCTATATTGTACAGGTTATTTCTCCAAAATTATAGGGCCTCAGGAGATGAAATTTTAACCCAACATACCTTGATCCATCTACTAAATAATTTCCAAGCCATTGCTTCTAAAATGTTGTAGAAAAAAAGTTATAGCGAAAATTCCTATGTGTCTTAGATGTAGCAGCGAAACCCCAAGACCTTGAGCTTTGATACCATATGTTAGGAACCAAATATAAATAGCGCATAGAAAAACCTCAGAATAAGTACTCAATGCCTTGAAAAAGAGATAAATTCATATAATAAGCCTCTTCGAGGGGGAAACCTCCATATGCCCACATAAATGTACAATTACAAGATGATTCAAAATTAAAATGTATCCTTGGTATATATAGGAGACTATGAGGTATAATTACAACTAATGGAATAAAGCTGACATAAATAAAATAACATTACTAATATAATAAGCCCCAATTAAGGGGTAATGAGCCACTATTTAGGGCTTAACAAATTCTCAGCCAATGAATGAGAGTATTGGTGTTAGAATGTATTCATCCCTTATGTGTACTTTTGATTTTTGGGCACCAATTCATCATATCTATGCCATGTCTAGTCGGTTTTATTCATCATTGAAGCCAATTCATTTTCTTCACTTCCTATTTTAACGACCCTTGGACCCTACCTTCCTCGACTTCATATTGTTAAGGTCAATCACATACTGAAATTGCTATGCCACTATCGGTAGTAGAGATAGCATATCAGGATCTTCTCGACTCTTCTTCCGACCCTAATCATGTTACCTTGGAGATGGAGGAGGAGGATCTTGTTCTTAAGCCCATATGGGCCACTTCATCATCTTTCTCTCATTACTTCCTTGATGATAATTTACCCTAATATGAAGCAATCATGGAGGCCATGAATGGTTCTGATAGGCCTTGGGATGATATGCATCATCTCTCTTATTTCCTCCTAGATCTTTCCAGAATTGAACAAGATGATTTTAAATCTACCCTGAGCGAGATAGTCAGTCACATCGTAGTTCCACTCAATACGCACAGAATTTATGTCGAAGGAAACATGGCAAGTATTTATCCTACCATCATAATTGACATCTATCGCATTCTTGGTAAAATTGAAAACATATATATTGGTGCGGATTGTTCACTTGAAGAAATTCATGTCTACATTGATCTCTTCAAAGAATTCCACTATGTATTCTCTTGGTCATATGAAGTGATTCCAGGAATCGACCCTTGAATTTTAAAACATGATATTAGCACCTACCCAGATGTTAAACCTGTTCAGAAATGACTTAGTTATGATAATCCTAAGAATGCCCCTGCTATTAAGGCAGAGGTGGAAAAAATTCTCAATCCAAGTTTTATCTACCTGGTTCCCTTGACTGAATGGGTATCCAACCACGTTCCTGTGAATAGGAAGAAAGGAACCATTTGTGTGTGTATGGATTTTAGAGACTTGAATAAGGCCTGTCCTAAAGACAACTTTCCCACACCTTTCATTGATTAGATTCTCGATGAGTGTGTGGGAAACTAGGTTTTTTCTTTTATGGATGGATTTTCAGGATACAATGAAATTCAGATTGAACCGAAGGATCAACATAGGATCAAATTTATTTGTCCTTGGGTTACTTTCGCATACCGAAAAATGCCTTTCGACCTTAAAAATGCAGGAGCAACCTTCCAACGAGCTATGGAATTAAATTTTCATGATCTCAAGCATATAGTTGAAACTTATATTCATGATCTCACTGCTCACTCTCGCAAGAGAGTGGATCACCCTACTCACCTTCAACTATTTTTCGAAATATGTCGCTATGATCGTATATGTTTGAACCCTCATAAGTGCATCTTCTGTGTTAGGTCAGGTCATCTTCTAGGATTCTTAGTATATGAGACTAGGATCATGGTGGATCCTTTAAAGGTTGAGGCAATACTTTGATTACCTCCCCCATGTAGTATTCATTGACTTCAAAGTTTACAAAGGAAAGATAACTTCTTAAATCAATTTATAGTAAACTATTCCAATATTACTAAGGGTTTCGTGCTTCTCTTGAAGAATGACACTCTATTTATATGGGATGAGTGAGCCCAGGAATCCTTCAATTCTCTTAAGAAATCCTTGGTGTCGACACCTTTGTTGAAGCCTCTAGACCTCAGTAGGGATTACTTTCTTTATATAATCATCTCCGAAGGGACGATTGGTATGGTTTTGGTTCAGGAGGATGATGATCTCCATGAGAACATCGTTTAATATCTTATTTGAAACTTAGTCCACCCCGAAATCAAGTATTCCCATGTTGAGAAGATAGCTTTGGCTGCCATTCATGCAGTTGAATGATTATGACACTATATATTACTTTGAAAAACTATCGTGGTTTTTTATGTCAACCCATTTCAATACGTCCTTACAAGGCATATCATATGGGGAAAATATAATAAATGGATTTTTATCTTACAAAAGTTTGATCTCGATTTATCTTTAGTAAAGTCCAAGAAATCACTAGTTTTTGTTGAGTTAATATCAGAATTCCCTAGTTTAGATGAGGATATTATTCAAATTGATTCATTTAAGGATGAACACATTTTCCTTGTCTCATTGTCAAACCCTTGGTATGGAGATATTGTGATCTACCTTCAAACGTTGAAATTCCCTCAACATCTTTCGTGAGATGACCGACAACGTATACAATATCAATATAAGAACTACCTCATCATCGACAACACCTTGTATCATTGAGGCCTAGATAATATATTGCATTGTTTCTTGACTCACAAAGAGGATGAGTCTGTTTTTAATGATTATCACAATGGGACTTGTGGTGCTCATCTATCCAAGCTTGCGATATCCCAGAAGATATATTACGAGTTGGTTATTTTTGGCCATCTATTTTTAAATATTTTGTCGAAGTGGTCAAGAAGTGTCACCCATTCCAGTTGTTCACTCTTAATATGCGCTTGCATCCAACCCCTCTTCACCTAGTCATTACCGTCAGTCCTTTCACCAAGTGGGGGGTCGATTTTGTGGATTACAACCCAACTTCGACTAGGGGGAATTAGAATATTATCATGGTGGTAGACTAATTTACTAAGTGGTTTGAGGCCATGAATACAATAAAATCCAATGGTAAGACTGTTTATTTTTTGTGTTCAATCAAATTATAGCCAGGTTCAGAATCCCGAGTGAGATTGTCACTGTGGAAGTCACTTTCAGAATGAAATGATGAAAAAATTAGCATCAAAACTCGGGTTTAAACATGGCCATTATTCCCCTTAATACCCCTAGGAAAATGGACAAGTAGAGGCTATCAACATGTCTCTCAATATCATTTTAAATAAAATTTCCAACCAGAGAAAATATGATTGACATACCATGCTTTACCTTGTGCTTTGGGAATACTGAACCTCGATTATGACTTCCACTAGTTTATCTCCTTTCCATTTAATACATGGTGTGGAGTTTATCCTACCTATTGAATGTGAAATCCCTTATCTTATATTGGTATTTAATCTCCTCCCTGACACTTCCAATCTTGAACAACACCTTGTACACCTAGAGAGCCTAGTTGAGCAGTGTCAATATTCCTCTATGGATATCGAGGAAAATAAACGACGTGTCAAGGTCCAGTATGATAAGTCTATCTATCCTAGGTAGTATGATAAGGGTGACTTGGTCCTATTGTATGACCAAAACAAATAACCAATTGCGGTAGGAAAATTCAACCCCATGTGGCACGATTCTTATATCATGTGATGGGTATTAGAAAACGGAGCCTACGAATTATAATATTATGAAGGGAATATGATTTTTTATCCTAGAAATGGGTTCTACTTGAAAATAAACTATGCTTGAGCCCCAAGCTTGGGTGTAACTCTTTGTATACTAATGTATTCAATGTATATATATTTTCCCCTTTTCGTCATCTATTTTCTTATTGAGTTTCCCCCTTGGTTGGCATATGTCAATGGAGTCTTCGGTCTACTTAGGATTCACAGACAGGGTGAGTCTTCATACACGAAACTTGGCTTCCGCCACTTGGGTTTTTTATGCACCCGAGGGTCAATTGGTGTCTTCAAGTGGCTCTTTCCTAGGGCCATAAACGAATAATGTGGTTGAATATAGCATCGTTGTAAATCTTTTACGCAATGCCGTTTCACATGGTATTCATTCTTTAGATTTTTTCTTATATTCACAGTTAGTAGTATGTCAGTTGAATGACATTTATCGTGTGTGAGACCCTACTTTACTTCGACGATTCCTATGGGTACAACTTTTGGAATGAAATTTTGATTTTATTACTTATCATCACATACCTAGAAGTTTTAATTATGTATCCAATGCATACGCTAATTATGTTTTATATTGGCATTTGTCACATAACTAAAGAAAAGAAAACACATTAAATGTACACATTCTAATATAAGTAAATCTAAGGACCAATGTTTTTATATTTCATCTCCCAAAAATAAGATGTTATAGTATAAAATAGGGGCTCACACCCTCAAAGTACATATATGACCAATCAATACAATAACCATAACATCTATGCCTATGGCAACAGATGTGTGTCATGATATCATAGTATAACATTTGTGAGATGTCGAAAGAGTTTCACCCAATCACGGGGCACACCCACCACATGACGTCGCATCCCCTCTGGCAGATCCTATACCTAAACCATCAGAATTATTTGCGTCAAGAGAGACAGGTTTCCCTACACATTTTGAAGCACTCTACTAGCATCTCCTCCTACTGTATCATCCCCCCGGTGCCTCCATTAGTGTCGTGGGATTCCATATGACCATCGCAAACCCACATATTTGTAACATACATGTTTTAATTAGTACTTGACATCATCCAAAAATATTGTTTTTTCCTATACAAAAATACAAAAAAATGAAATATTCAAAAGACTTTTCATACCTATGTCTCTATAGGTGGAACCTGGTGGTAATGACATGTCTATATATCCTCTCAAATCGATCCCTGCATATGGGTAGTCATATAGATTTATCACTTGTCGATGCCACCAGAAGAAAAACTCATTGTTGTAGGGTGTTGGTACCCTACCACCTCCCAACCACCTCATCACTTTGGTCCACCATTCCATGGTTAGATCGTGAAGTCCATGTGGAACAATCTCAACTCTAGGGCCCAAGCCTGGAACCCTCTCAAAGAAAAAACTACATAAAATGG
Organism: Picea engelmannii; assembly: GCA_009831015.1. Lineage (NCBI taxonomy): Eukaryota > Viridiplantae > Streptophyta > Pinopsida > Pinales > Pinaceae > Picea > Picea engelmannii. The sequence goes on along the minus strand of ML790874.1, from coordinate 419,263 downwards.
ACACAAACCCAAAATTCTTCTTTCTACCTTGTTTTTTAGTATGTTAGTTGACTCTTCATGTTGGTTAGTAGTGAGGTGCACCAATCATAAACCATAGTTCATAAGAACTCCATCGAGTAGAACATAAGTGGCCTTGATACTTGATGCAACGAGGTCGACCCTGTAATCCATGCCAACCCTAGGAAAATGATATTGAGACTCAGATTGTTGATCACTCTGATTGGGAGTTGGATCCCTGCCTTATCGATCCCTAGAACACAATGAGTGGCTATGTAGTCCTCTATGTTCATACCACTCATAGCTCCCCGGGATTTGAGGTTCACCACCTGACCTCGACGTGACAATCCTGTCAGAAAGTATATGTCCTCATCTTCAATCCTCAATGGTTTCCCATCGAGTTTGAAGGCCTCTGTATCTGGATCCAAGTAGTTCACCAACATCTCAAGCAGTCTCACTTGAGCCCTCATACATTTTAGAGCCCAAAATTTATATAGACCACATCTTCTTAATTTCATTTGGGCCCCTAGATCTCTCTCCACTACAACATCAACCTCTTCATACTCTCTTTCTCTCCACTCTAGCACCATCCTGCAAGTTTAAAATCAATTTTTGAGTGAATATCCTTTTAAAAATTGAACTCACAGACTTGTACATGAGTTGAAGCTTACACAGTCATGTATAGAGCTGCATATACGTGGTCTGTTTTGATAAAAGTCATGTATAGGGATGCATATACATCACCCAAAGAATTATATCACGCGTACACACTAGTTTCTAATTTATTCCTTGAAATACTAAAAAATTGAAGGCTAAATGAAAATTTTAAACAACAGAAATGAAGAGTAGAAAAACAAGGCTTACTTGGTCCAAACGGTTTTCAATTCTGTTACTTGTAGCTTCTAAAATCAGTAGTTCAAACTAGGGGGAAATTTAGTCCAAGATGCACTATTTGGGTAAAAAATACAAATGATATGGTAAATTGGTCATTGTTTACTATTTATAGAAAACATTTACCCACTTTTCATAGTTTTTACTAATATTTTGGCCTACTGGACTAATAATGTAGTGGATGGAGTTGGTTTTGGTAGTTTTGTCCAGGGATTCTTGCGTTTTCTAGCGTCTCATCGCCCGTTCATGACTTTGGTAGGTATTTTCATTAACCAACATATAGGATAGGTCATCACGTCATTTTTCCCACTTGCATTATCCTAGAACTGTGATTCATAGTTCTTAGGTACGAACCCATTTATTAGCGATACCGAACCTTCTTTTTTCTACTAGAAGTGTTGTTAGTGTGTGGAAGAGAATTACCTAACATGGGTTCCCTAGTTAGAACCTTTGTGCCATTTAGTGTCTGTGTAGAGATTTTTTCCATAGGACTGGGAGTCGTGTATCGCTAATATATGAATTTGCGTTCAAACCTCATTTATTAATCATAATCATGTTGACCTATACCCATGGGACTCCCAATAAGTGTTTCTTAAGCTCTTTTCCAACTCTCCCAAAAAGTGAAAATTTTGTCAAGTGAACTTGTCTCTTTAACACTCGTAAATTGAATTTAAAAGGACGTCTATTTGGTGTAATTTTAACCCTTATACAAACCAAGTAGACTAAATTTACAAAAAATGACATTATTTGGCACTAATTTGTAGTTGCATCTCATTCTCTCACATGTAGTATTGAGCCTATTGTTGGTTCTCTCTTTCATATTATAAGCCTATCACCTCAGTAGTTTTCATTATCAACCAAGAAGAGCCTTCTTTATATCCTTTGCAACTTGACACCCTATGCCCATAGAGGAAACATTCCCCCAAGTGTCCATATCATGCATGGACCTCCTTGGATTGAGAATAGGTATGTTCCATTGTTGGAACTAGTTTCTTTCTCGTGATACTCATTTCCTCCTTTGTATCATAACATTCATTTGACTATAAAAAAGAAAAAAACGATAAGCGATAAAAGAATATTATCTTATGTTGGCAGCAGTTGTGTCACCTTTGAACATAGAACAAAATTTTAAGTCCACTTGTCATCAAAATTTTGGGTGTAGCGTGACCATAGGAAGCTGAGATCATTACGTATATTTTACTCCCTCAACTAGTTACTCTTCCAGTCCCAATGGAGAGTTTGATTGGTGCCTCCTGCATCACAAAGTTTCATTATTGAGTCTATGCTACTAGAGTCATCCATATGTCTCATGCTCTTGTTCAAAGGATGTCTATCAGCTTGTGTTGATCATTTCTTAGAAATCTTGCCTTTGCATGTCAGTCATACCCTCAGTGCGTCTCAGAGTTACATGAAGTTGTAGTCCTACCATACACCCTGGTCATACTTTCCTTATGGGTAGGTAACCTTGAACCCAACATTCGAATTCTCCTCATTGGTCACTAACTGGGGGTTTCCCTTGTGTTCTACGACAATAAATCTATTCACACATTTGGATTCATGCAGTTTATTTGATGCCATTAGCATTATTGGTGGTTTCCTCTCCTTTGTTGGCAATTTTCCTCATCGTTTGTTATTCAAAGGGTTTTTTTCGTGCACTACTTGCATATGGTGCATGAAAATGATGCACATGGTCATTGGTTCATGAACATGTTCTTCGTCTAAGTTCCTCCAAATCATAAATTTCCTTCTTTGTACCTCTTGTTGAATGATGAGAAATTCCCTAATGCTCTCCTTTCAGTGGGTTTCCTTCCATCACCTTCAGCCCAACTATTTTGGAAACGAGACCTAGAGTTCTATGAGTACCTAGAGGCTTGCAGTCATCAGTGGCAAGTTCTCTCACCATTGACAATTGGGAATACATCAATGTATCTTGATCGATGTATTCTTCAATTGTTCAACCTCAACACCTTTATTCACACTTGCAAAAATGTACTCAGTGCCTTGATACCTAATTTCATTATCGATAGATTGTCTCGTGTTTGTTAACGATATACCTTAATGACTAGTAATCAAACAAAGTCTCATGATGTTCGACCTCAACTCCTTTATTCACATGATGTAGACTTGCACCTTCGGAAAATCATGTAGAAGACTTGAAGACATCAGTTCATAGTTGCAGATTTATTGAGTTGTTTCTGTCATTCATTGAACCAATACCTATACGACTTTAGTGATCATGGGAGATTAGATTGTACTCAATTTTTTACAAATATCTACAGACTTCTTTTGAGACTGGTTTTCGTTGGGCCTTGTTCATGACTATGACATCCTATGGCATGTATCTCCTTTTGTATTTCCTATTTATGGCCATGAACAATTGTTTCATATATTTCCACATGGATATGTAGTGTCATTCAAATTGACAACCATGTGCACAAAGTCAAAATGGATTTTAATATTCTTATGAGAAACTAGTTTGTCAAGATGGGTATCCATTTCTCCACTTCTGGGAATTATAATGTATTTCGTCCATCACAGATACTCACATGACCTCACACATTAGGGCACATTTGTTATAGCAAGACTTGCCTCAGCCTGTGCAACTTTCTCAATATGTATTTTCCATTTCCCTATGCAGACTTGAAGTCCCCTTTTGCATCTTTTGGAGCTAAAAAATGTATTTTTCCACATATATGTGCTCTAACAACTATACAACATGCATATACATAGGTTACACCATTACATCACGCATACATCGAGTTTTTTGCTCAAAATTAAAAAATCGTGTCGGTTTTCCATGTTATGTCATGGGATCCATGATCCTTGACCTTCCATATACTGGAAATGTTCTGAATCATTGATTTAGTTCTATTTGAAGGCTATAAATGGGTCATATACATGCTATGGAAATGAGGATAAGAATTCAACTTTGAGAAAAAAGTTACTCTAGAGAAATTTTCCACTTCATATTGAGTTTGCATCCCTTTTTCCTTTTAATTATGAACACATTGTTCATCCCCTGAGATCTTCCCTATGTGATGGAGAACATCATTGTCTCTCTTATATGATGTTTCCTTTCGTGGAGGATTGAAGTGGTTGAGGCTTAGCTAGAAGGGACTTAGTTTCTTGGTTCTTAACATGTCAATGCAGAGGTTTGTCATTCATACACTTATGTTGATTACATTTTAATAGAAATACTCTTTTCTCATCCAATTAATGTCTTGAAAATATATGAATTGTTATTCCATGGGTGTATTTGTTATGAATATTCATGGATTATGTTATTATCTGTGTTAAATTTATACATTATCACCATATGCTTGTGTATCTTGGTTGTTGAGGACAAGTTGAAGGTGTATTTATTTGAGTCAAGTGCTCAACGATAGACTTCATTGAACATCTTAATGAGGTAGGATCTTTATCTTGTCCTATTAGCATATTTGTTTATATAGAATACCTGATATTAGAGTTGATTTATGGAGTCATTTATGTCTATTGTGGTTTACACCATGCTATAGAATGATTTTCCTCATAACACAACCCCATGAGAAACTCTCTCCAGGTGAGAGAATTGTTGGGGAAGTGATTTCCTGAGGGAGCTCAACTGCGACTACAGTGTTGTGAGACTTCATGTCTGACTTGTTGTTGAAGCCCTAGAAGGGAAGTCGGGCAGACGAAGCATTGTTGAGCAGAGAAGGGGCACACTTCCTAGGGTGGGACATGCATATGGGTAATGAGATATTGTAGGTTATTAGTGTGAGTTGGCACTTGGGACAAAATCTTTCCTATTTTCTGTGTTGCCTCAACCTAGCTCAAAATCCCTTTACCTGGGTGGAGTTTAGTCCCATCTCGGGGGTGACCCATTGTTGAGAGTTTGAGTAGCATAGTCGAAGGGTAGGAGGATCATGGAAGGTCTGCATGCAACTGGTATTATTCTAACAAAGATAATTATCAATTGTGTGTTAATTTACACGTTGTGTATTTATACATGTGTTTATGTTTATGGGTTTTTCATGTGTATGTTTGTTCGACAACACATGTATTCCAACAGAGGATGAACACCTTCAGTAACCACTCACATAACTAGATCAAATATCAACACACCGATGTTTTCACGTGGTAAAACCCCTACAAGGAAACATCCATGGCCCCATCCAACGCGACCACTTGGAGCAGTTAATCAATGCAAATAAAAAGATTATAGAGACATTTTACAAGAGAGTTTCTCACAATTGATCATCGACAAATTACCCTCCATGATCTTTAAATAGATATCATGGACCAATCGAGTGTTAATCCATAGATCAATGGTTGTTAAGATCGAGGAGATTATGAACGGTCAGATTACTCTATGTCGGGAACATATCGGGACCATTAGATTTCCTAACTACAAATGCATACTAAAGAAACACACTTTTACCTAACAACACAATAGACCAAGTAGATCTTAACTAAATCCTAAGAGTCTAAATATCCTAACATCCCCCCTTAAGAACAACTTGGGATAGGATTGAAGGATTTACAATAGTGACACAATAGGATAAGGAAGGAGGCATTAGAGCCTATCCCCCTTTAATGACAACTTCCTGAACTCCTAACATAGATGGAAGTTTGGAAAACTGTGCTTCTATTAGAGACGTTTTGAAAATGTCTACAACTTGATCCTTTGTAGGGAAGAAGAGCACTTCAATAGATTGATCATGAATCAAATTTATGATGAAGTGCATGTGTAGCTCGAAGTGTTTTCTACGCTGATTTTGAACTGGGTCTTTGGCGATCTTGATGGCACTCTAGTTGTCACACTAAAGGATGATTGGATGCTGGTGCTGGAATCCAAACTCTGGAAGGATATGTCAAAACACATGGCTTCCTGACTTGCATTTACCGCTACACGATACTCTGCTTCTGTTGAAGAAAGTGAAATAGCCTACTGTTTCTTACAAGACCAAGTGACAGGTCCTGAACCAAGGTTGAAAACATAACCTATAGTAGAATTCTGATCATCAGGGTCATCGACCCAATCTAAATCATTGAAACCAACCAATAAAGGAGTCCCCCCTGAAATATAATGTATCCCAAACTAAACTATACCATGAACATAATGAAGTATCCTTTTAGCTACTTTCCAATGGCTTTCATGGGGCATTTGCATATATCAAGCAACAAGACCAACAACAAAGGAAAGATCAGGATGGGTATGAGTCAAGTATAAGAGGCTACCAACTAACTGACGGTACAGGGTGGCATCAAATTCAGGAGAAGTACAGGTGGTAGAAAGCTTGACTCTAGACTAGAAGGGAGAATGGGTTGGTTTACAATAGTCCATGTGAAAGCGACGAAGAAGGTCACAAGAATATGTAGACTTGGAAAGAAAAATTCCTTCATTGGTTTGCAAAACTTGGAGGCCAAGGAAATAGTGAAAAAATCCTAAGTTTGTCATTTCAAATTTCTTCTTAAGTCTGGTTTTCACATGGTTTAAAATTTTTTAGTCACTACCAGGAAGGATAAGGTCATCAACATAAAGGATGAGGATTATGTGATGGCTTCCTACTTTCTTGGTATAGACATTAGGATTATAATGGAATCTAGAGAATTCAGTGGAAATAAGAAAGTTGTCCATTTTGGCATACCAATATCGAGGAGCTTGATTGAGACCATAAAGAGAATTATTGAGGTGACAAACAAGGCTAGATTCATTCTGGACATAGCCAGGAGGTTGTTCCATGTAGATTTCTTCTTGAAACTCTCTGTGAAAGAATATTTAATATCCATCTGATGGACCTCCCATTTAAGTGAGGCAACAAGGGAAAGAATAAGGTGGATGGAATTTATTTTTGCTACAGGGGAAAAAGTTTCATTATAGTCAATTCCTTCAACTTGGGAAAATCCTTTGGCAGCTAAACGAGCCTTATGTATTTCAACACTTCCATATGATGCATACTTATTTTTGTAGACCCATTTGCATCTAACAAGTTTTCTTCCTTTTGGAAGAGGTACAAGATCCCAAGTATCATTTTCCATTAGAGAACAATACTCTTCATTCATTGTTGTATCCCAATCTGGATGACCTGAATCTTCTGCAAATGTCTCTAGATCATGAGTTTCTGAAACTTGATACAAAAGAGAAGAGTCTCTTTAGAACTGTGAACGTGTTTGAAGTTGATCTGAAGGATCACCGACAATATCACCAACTACTTCTCGTGTTGAATGGACCCATATAGGAAATAGTGGAGCTGGTGCTATTTTAGGTTCAAAGGACTTATCTGGAGGAGGGTGAGCATGCAGAGATATATTTTCATCCTCACTGTCATCATCTAAAGAAGAAACTAGATCATAAGAAGGCACAAACGTCGAAGATGGATCGCAGGCTGAAGAAGGCAGAACCGTTGAATTAGGATCGCAGGACAAAGAAGGCACAAATGACAAATTAGGCTCGCAAGCCAAGATATTTTCATCAAATTTAACATCTCTTCTAATAATAATTTCATTACAATGTGATTGAATAAGTCTATAACCTTTGACATATTTAGAATAACCAACAAATATACACTTCTCACATTTAGGCTGCAATGCTTTCCTTTTCTCATTAGGAATGTGAGCCCATGCTATACTTCCAAATACATGTAAGTGACTTACATCTGGTTTAATTTTAGTCCAAGCTTCTTTTAGTGTTATATTTTTAAGATCCTTTGTGGGAGTGCGATTTACTATGTAATTTTCATAGTTGATGGCTTCCACCCAATACTTTAGACTTAATCCCTTAGATTGGATCATACAATTAGCTATTTCTTTTAATGTGTGGTTCTTTCTCTCAAAAACACCATTTTTTTGTGGTGTATATGGAACAATGTGTTGCATTTGGATTCCCTGTGTAGTTCAGTAACTTGTAAAACTATTGTTCATATATTCGCTTCCAATATCTATTCTTAACCTTTGAATATGATGTCCAGATTGCTTTTCTACAAGGGCCTTGTAGGCCAAAAACTTGTCTAAAGCTTCACTCTTAAGTTTTAATAAGTAAACCCAAGTACGTCTGGAAAAGTTATCAATGAAAGTTAATAAATAATTGCACCCAGAAAAATAAGGAGAAGCAAATGGACCACCCAAATCACAATGAACAAGATACAAAGGACATGAGGTGTGCCAAGAGGCACATTTGTCAAAATTGTCCCGATGATGTTTGTCGAGAACACAACCGACACAAACACCATCTTTGCATGAAACAAAAGGAATACCAGTCACCATCTATTGATTACATAGTTGTTTCAATGAGCGATAGTTTAGATGACCAAACGACTTGTGCCAAAGTTTTCTCAAGTCATCTCTATGAGCAACAAAAATTGATGAAAAATATTATGACCCAAAGTTGTCAAATTTGCACAACGTGGTAATATCATCATCAATTCCAGTTGCAAGAACATTCTTAGGATCTTTTAGATCCTTGATTACAACTTGGTGAGGTGAAAACTCTACAATTTTACCTTCACTTGAATGAGTGATTTGATATACTGATAGAAGGTTACAAGGAAGACTTGGAACACATAATACATCATTGAAATGACCATTTTCTACTTGAACTGTTCTAGATCCTTCAACACTAAGAGATCTATCATCACCAACAAATATTTTCTTGGTTTTACATTAATTTAGAGTATAAAATATGGCTCTATCCTTAGCCATATGATAGGATGCTCCAGAATCAATAAGCCACTCATCAAAAGTAGAAGTAGAAGTAGAATTTGTATTGAAGGAGAAACCAAAAGCATAAAGTGCATGTCCATGAGAAGAAGAAGAAGTAGTAGAATCAATACTGATGTTGTGCTTCTTCATCACTTCTTCTAAAGCTTCCATCTTCTTGAAACATTTGGACTCATCATGACCATCTTTATCACAAAAGTTGCAATGTTTGTTAGTATTCTTATTTTACTATTTTTCTCCTTTGTCTCCATTAGGAGAAAAAGTTGTCTGAGTGGGTTTAGGACCCTTATATTTCTTGTTGTTGTGGTGAGGATGTTGCTTCTTGGGATTCTTGGGTTTATCTTTTTGATGGAAAACTAAGGCTTTGTTGGAGGTACCTACAATGTTGATCCCTCCAAATTGTACTAGCTTATATTTCTCTCTAATCAAGGAATCACAAAAGTTCTCAAGACTGGGTTTTTGATAAGCTTCCCCTATAGCCTCTTGTATGGCATAAAAGGTAGATACAAACAAATAATATGCACTACCTAGATTATAAAGAATACGATAGATGCAATGATCTTCATCTATCTTTATCTTACATTCTTCACATAAAGTTTTGAGTGTTTTAAAATTAGATAGATAGTCTTCAATGAAAGAAAAATCACTTGGACTCAAAGTTAGTACTTGATTTTATAACTGTTGTGCTCGAATAATATTGTGTTTACCAAACATAGATTCAATATTTTCCCAAGCTTCTTTGGGTTTATCAATTGATTGAAGGTGGAACCTTAAATCATGAGAGATGGACATTCCGATTAATCCACGTTCTTCGTCATTCCTATTATCCCATTTGGCTTTCTTATCTGCATCAGTGGGTGTTTTTTCCTTTCCCAAGGTAATCTGGTACAAGCCTTTACTTCTTAATAAATCTTCCATATGGGATTTCCATTGGAAGTAATTGGTCATGGTAAGTAAGAGATTACTTGTATAATCCATATTAAATATGTAGATAATACTGATTTAAAAACTGAAACCAATGAGCTGAATGGAAAGATCTCGAAAAGTTATGCAATTTAAAAAAAAACGGCACTAAAAATGGACTTCAGATGTGAGAGTTATGCCCTTTTTAAAAAAAGGCATAAACAATAACCAAAGAACCACATGGTAGTGTAAGTTGCTTTATGAAGTGAATCACTCTTATAAAGAGAAGGGGGCCTCACTTTTACAAAGAAAAGATGCATGCAAAATAAATAACTCTAAAATAAAATATTAAAGATACTTATAGTGATTTACTTTTATACTTGAAGTGAAATACACTTTACAATTTTAGCATGAACGCTTTCAAAAAAAGTAACAAAAAAGAGACTTGAACTCAAGACCTCTTACTTAATATTGCAACTTTTAACCAAATGGTCTAGCAAAACATATTGTAATGTTCGGAAGGAGGATTGGGGGTGTTGTTGTTGTTGTTGTTGAAAACGACCTTGAAGAGCGTGCTAAAAAAAACTCTTTTCGCCCAAGAATTTTTTTTATCTTCTCAATGACAACAAGGGTTAGATCTCGGTTAGCTTACCCGGAAGATGCACCTTTTCCTATCCATTTATGATTTTTCGAGATCGCACAAGGTGCCAAAAAAAGAGCATACACAGATCTAAAATATTAGCAACCTAGAAATAAAAAAATACAAAACCAAAATACTTCTCTGCAAAAAATTTAAAAAATGTGTATTCAACTTTATACCTTCGGATCCGACTGTAATGGTCGTATCTTGGGAAAACATAAGCCTTTTTGAGTGAAAAGAAAAGTGTTCCTGAATGAAACGCATGCTCTGGATGCAATGGAACAGTTCTATCAGCTCATAAATGTACAAAAATGACATAAAATGGATATGAGGCAGATCGGTTTTACAATCTCGATCTACAGTAGGAGCAGGTCTTCAAACCGGATCTGATACCATGTTCGACAACATAGGTATTCCAACATCGGATGAACACCTTCAATAACCACTCACATAAACATATCAAAGATCAACACACCAATTTTTTCACATGGTAAAACCACTACGAGGAAACATCCATGATCCCAGGCAATGCGGCCACTTGGAGCAGTTTATTAATGCAAAGAAAAAGATTATAGAGAGATTTTACAAGAGATTTTCTCACAATTGATCATCGGAAAATGACCCTCCATGCTCTTTAAATAGATATCATGGACCATTCAAGTGTTAAACCATGGACCAATGGCTATTAAGATCGAGGAGAGTATGAACCGTCAGATCACTCTATGTCAGGAACATATCGTGACCATCGGATTTCCTAACTACAAATGCATACTATTGCATACTAAAGAAACACACTAGAAAACATACTTTTACCTAACGACACAATAAACCAAATAGATCCTAACTAACTCCTAAGTGTCTAAATATCTTAACAATGTTGCATGTATATTTTTACTTTTATTTCTAAATGAATCTATGTATTGCAAAATATATTTGTCTTCTTTAAGTTTTGTATATATAGAGATGAAATTATTGTCTTAAGTAGTGGCATGGCCTTGCCTAGGTGGAATGGGTATGTTAAAGTTTATACAGTTTTGCAAGAATTTATCTGCGACATAGACGAGGGGTCTAAGGTTGGGTATGTTACAATTTGGTATGAGAGCTCTAGTTTCCAATAATGAGCCTATATGGAGCGAGCAATTTGATTGAGTCACTTGTGTAGAATTGGGAAAAAGATTCAATTTTTGTTGTTAGAATTCTTGGAAAATTTTGAAAAGTAAGCCAAGTGGTGAAAATTGCGTAATTTAATACATGTTCAGGAAAATTCTGACCTAGGATGGGTTTAATTTGAAGTGAAAGGAGTGCACAGATGATTTCTTAAGTCCCAAAAAGAAGATAAATATCTTTATGAGAAGGTGAACGAGTGGGATATTTTTGGGAGGGGACTGAATTCTACACAGACGTCAAATATGGAAAAGGAGCATGGTGGTTAACCCCTCAAGTCCTTTGGACTTCATTGCTTCAACAATTTTTAAGTCTTTGACAAAAAGGAGGTAAAATCCTTGAAGCTCCAAAGTCTTGGAGTGAATCTATGTGGTATATCATGGGGAGGAGTAGTTGACCATTAAATTATCTATGGGATAAACCTGGGTCGTAGATCTCATGGTTCGGTGGTTCGACACTACGTGAGTTTTTAGTGATTGTGTCACTTGGAAAATATTTCCACAAAGTCTCAAAGTCTGTAGTCAATCCATACCGTTCATGGTTGGGGGACACATGTTCAAAGATTGATGATTTTTTGGGAGTTTGGAATTTCAACATTTGAGATTTTAGTGGTCTTATGTTTGGAAGTTCTCGGAAGCCCGAATTTTTCAATACCCATAGATTCAGAGTCCCGAACTTCCCGGGAGAATTGTTCGAGAGTTTAAAAGTTCAGTGTTCAAGAGTTTTAAAGTATGTTGTAAATGAAACCTTTGAAGCCACAAGTTTTGAAGCTCCAAATCCCCGAGGCTCCAGATAGCGTATGTTCAAAAACTCAGCGCTTGGGATTTTTAAGGTATGCTAGTGTGAAATATTTCTAAGCCCAAAAGTCCCAAAGCTCCAAAATGACGTGGCATGCTAACGTCACCTCGGGTGATGTGGACATGTTCGGGAGATTTGGCGTGTTATGTTGAGAATATATTTGAAGCCTGGAGTTCCACATCATTGAAGTAGTAAATCTCTAGATAGCGATGGTTCAAAAGATTTGCGAGTTTAATGTTCAGAAGTTTTGAAGTGTTCTGGTGAGAGATCTTCCAAATCCTGAAGTCCCAAGGTCATAGACATCAGAATTGCATAGTCTGCTGACATACCTAGGGTGATGTGGACCCACATTATGCATGCCATGTGTCATCTTGTTTCATGTTTTTCACAAACCTTTTGCACCAATTAGAACTTGACACGTGTCACCCATAGGTTGGGCCAAGTGTCATATCCATATTTCTTCCACGTATTCCCCTAGTGCGGAGTTGCTATGAATACGGAAAGGTTTGGAAATTTGGCATTCAGGGAAATCAAGGTGTGATTTTGTAATAACCTCTGAAGCCTGAAGTTCCAAAGTATTGGGGCCATAAAGCTCCAAAGAAACATTAGTTTGGAAGTTCGCCAATTCGACATTCGGGGAAAATGAAGTGTGATGAAGGTAAAACTTATGAATCTTGAAGTTTTGAAAACTCGAAGTCCCAGAGCTCCTAATAAGAACCTTTGAGCTAAGTGCTTTGTCATAGCCCTTGGTGATATGAGATTTTGGCCAAATTAAATGGGGCTAGTGCCCAAATGTTTTATTTTAAAGAAAGAAAAGGGATTAGAGAAGGAGACCGCAAATTTTTGAATTGTACATAATTGCAGATAGGGGAAATTACATAATCATGTAAACCTAAAAAGAGGATCTAACATGATTCCAAGAGATAATTTGGCTTTGAATAAGAAGAAAAATTGTACGGGGATTACCTCCCAGGAAGCACAATTTTCAAATATTCACAACTTTCTTCTAAAAACTCAGAATTGAGCATGGAAGGAGGTGTTGGAAAGATATTGAAAAGTAGAATAAAACTACTTAATCAAAAAATTAACCACGGCATGAATCTTTTCGAGAACATAAGAAGAAATAATTCAGATGTATTATGGAACCATAATTGAGCATACTTTCTTGAATTTGTTAAAGAAATCATCCTAACAAAGTTATGTGGGCTACACATTTTGCAGCGTTAAAGATGCTAGATCAGATCAGGATCTGCATAGAATGAAAAATCATGGAAGTTACATAGGGGGCTTACATCTAGGAAGATGAGATCAGAGTTATGGATGCCCATATGGTTAATGAATGTACAAACTCAAATGGTCATGGATAAGGAAAGGAAGAAATATTGAACTTGGTAGAGACCGTTAGAAACTTGCAAAATAATGTCCAAAGTTATAAAGATGATAATGAAAGGATTATGAAATCCAAGGAGCAACAGGAGGACTTCAATATAAAGTTAATTCAAATCTTGGAAATAATAGAAAAGAATATGGATAAGGAGAATGACTCAATAAAATCAGGAAATCATAGGTCTCCTGATGAGAAAGGAAGAACAAGTAGTGCTAGCAGACATCACCATCTTTCCCTAAGGAATTCCACTACGAGAGAACACAACAACTCAATTCCATCCCCTATCAGGAAGCATAAGAAGAGGTTTAGGGTAGATGAACTACAAGGAGAAATGAACAAAATCAAACCTACTACGTTTGAAGATGAGCAAAAGAAAGATTAAGATGTAGAGACATGGTTGCTAGGCATGAGAAAGTATTTTCAATTACATAATTATTATTCACATGAAGAAGGACTATCTATTAACTCGAAGAAAAGGTGTCCATGTTGTTGGATTACTGAGAGGGGGGATGAATCAGTAATAACGTAATTTTAATCTTTTTTCTTCAAATGTTATATCAATGTAGAATTATTATCCAATAATGAGCAGTAATAAATAAACAATCACACACATACACAATACACTAGTGTTTTACGTGGAAACCCAAATCAGGAGAAAACCACAAAATGTTTTTTCTTATATGTCTTGAAGAATTACATTCATTGTAAGCACCAACTTCCTTTGTTTTCCAGCTGCAACTAGAAAGAGGCTCCAACCCCCTAGTTTCTCAGGCTACAACCTGAGGGAAGATCCAAATCCCCAAATCTCTGGCTATAACCAGAAGGTGGCTACAATGATGGAACCACTGTCACACTATCACTGTGAGATATACCACTATAAACCTGTACCAATAAATCTGAACCATGCATCAACCATGCATCAACCTGTACCTCAACTTGTAATCAACCTGTACCATAAACAAGTGCATCAACCAT
>ML790874.1:385219-396530 GCA_009831015.1 Picea engelmannii | reverse complement strand
AGCATGGGTTCTCTTACTCCACAAAGCGTCTTCCCGTGAGGGATTTCACCATAAGGGGACCACTTTGGAGTTCATCCATATTTACTTCTTATCAAACATGAAAAAAAAACAATGAGTCATATTTACATCAAACACTATTGGGTCCATTACCCAAACCTTTGTGCTATGGGTGTTTATTCAAGGGTTGACGTCAATGACAACCAACCTTAATCAACACATGTGATAGGACCAACGTGTTCAGGTGGTACATGTTAAAGAGAAAAATGTTACTTGGAAGTAATTCAAGAAGTATTTTCAAAAGAAATACTTGAATAAGAGATATTATGACAAGAAAATAAAGGAGTTATTTGAATTCAAGATATGGAGTATGACCATATATGAATATGAGAGAAGGTTTTTGTAAATACTAAAGTATATCTCCTTCATCAAGGATGTGAAAGTTAAGATTCAGAGGTATTTGAGTGGGCGGCCATCATTCATTAGTGACAAGATACAATATGATGATCCCAAAACTTTGGAGGATACCATAAGGCAAGATGAATTCCTATATGATTAGCATAAAGGAAAGCCAACCTTCCAAAAATCTTGGGAAGATAGGAAGAAGTAAAATATGGAATAGAGGAAGAAGGGGACTAAGCCACCATTCTTCAGAAATAGTCCTTAGTGACAACCAACTTATAGATATCCCAGAATTATTGAGATAGGGAGGAAAAGGCCAAGGAAGCCACCTATTCAATGTTGGGGTTGTAAGGGAGATCATAAGTATATAGATTGTCCTCACATAAGTGAAAAAGTGAGAGTTGTTCACAATGTACAACAAGTTGAAACAATGGAGGACATTGGAAGAAGTGTACCTAGGATCTATGTAGCCCTGAAGAATAAGAAAGTTGAGTTTCAATCACATATGACTGAAGTGGAAGGTATGATCAACAACCAAACCATTTCAATTTTAATTCATTGAGAAGATAGTCAGAGTTATAAAAATCCTAATATGGTGGAAATATTTTATTTTCCAAGAAGCAAGAATGGAAAATATTGGTTGGTGTAGATGGATACCAAAGCAAAAAGAAATGATAATGAGATGGTTAAGTCATGTCCAATGGACATGATTGGAAAGAGCACGAGGTAACATATTTCCTTTAGGTTCCTATGACTGTCTAATTGGTATGGATTGGTTGGAACAACACCCTGCTATCTTAGACTGTTATAATAAATCATTTACATGCTGGTATGAGGAAGGGAACCTAAGGACAATATAGGGAACTCCCAGGGAAATAACTGTCAAATAAATCTCAACATTATAGCTAAATAAAAGTTACAGAAAAGGGTGTCAAATATTTTTAGCTCATATGGAAGAGACACCTAAAGATAAGTTATCAAATATTGAAGATTATACAATACTAAAATATTTTGAGGATGTATTTAAAAGAGATATTGATTTCTGCATCAATCTTATGCCTGGAGCAACTCCAGTATCCAACACCCCTTATAGGTTGAGTACACCATAATTAAAGGAGTTGTAAATGAAACTTGAAGAGCTTCTGAAGAAGTGGTATATACACCCAAGTGTGTCACCTTGGGGTGCTCCAATATTATTTGTGAAGAAGAAGGATGGAACATTGAGACTTTGTATTTACTTCAGGCAGTTGAACAAGGTAACTGTAAATAATAAGTATCATTTTCCAAGGATCAATGACCTCTTTGATTAGTTGAAGAATGGAAAAATATTCTCCAAGATTGATATCAGGTCAGGTTATCATCAGGTAAGAATTAAAGAGGAATACACTAGCAAGACTTCTTTTAGAACAAGGTATGGTCATTATGAGTTCACATTGGTGCCATTTGGTTTATCAAATGCACTGATTGTCTTGATGTGTTTAATGAATGGTGTTTTAAGAGAATACTTAGATAAGTTTGTCATTATATTTTTGGATGACATTCTTATGTATTCTAAGACGAAAGAAGAGCATGAGAAACACTTGAAAATGGTATTACAACTATTAAGTGAGAATCAATTGTATGCCAAATTGAGCAAGTGCTCATTTTACTAGAATCAAATGCATTATTTGGGGCATATCATATAAGAGGAAGGGATAGCAGTGGATCTTGAAAAGATTGAGGTCATTAGAGGATGGTCAACACATAAAAATGTGACATAATTCAAATCCTTCATGGGCCTTGCAGGATACTACAAAAGATTTATTGAAGGATTATCAAAGATTGCACACCCGATCACTTCCTTGCAAAAAAAGGGAGTGAAGTTTCAGTGGACATTGGAGTGTGAAAATAGTTTCCAACACTTGAAGAAATTATTAACCAGTTCTCTAATACTAATATTTCTAATCCAAATGAAGACATCATTGTATGCACATATGCATGTAAAGAAGGACTTGGTGGAGTCCTCAGTCTAAATGGGTATGTTGTATGTTATGAATCAAGTAAGTTGAAGGAGCATGAAAGGCATTATGCCACTGATGATTTGGAGTTGGAAAACATAGTGCATGCCTTGAAGAACTGGAGGCACTACATCATAGGGAAAAGTTTCGAGCTGAGGGCATACCATAATGGTTTGAAATATTTATTTGAACAACCAATTCTAAATGCCATGCATAGCAGGTGGTTGGAATTTCTTAGTGAATATGACTTTGATATAAAGCATATCAAAGGAAAAGAGAACAAGGTGGTTAATGCACTCAACACAAGAGTGCACGAGTTGCATGCTACAACCATTAGCATGTCCCAATATGATTTGAAATACAAAATCTTAGAGGCTGGAAAATTAGATTTGCAATACATGGAATTAATGCAAAAATTACAACAAGGTATTTTGCAGCAAAAAATTGAGGACTACAAGCTGGGAAATGATGAAATTATCATGTACAAAAGAAGAATTTATGCACCAAATTCCCAATCATGGATGATTTTAGGGGCTAAATTTCTCTCATGGGATAATTTTCCATGGTTTTTCCCAAAATAAGATTTGTTATTCTAAAACTGATTCGCCCAAATTTTAAAGGATAAAATTATTTTACCTTAAAAATCGCCAAAATTTTATACAAACTATATAAAATCCTTAGAAATTTGAATATTTTTATAAAAATATCGCCAAACTTTATTTAGTTGGCATATGAAGGATTATTAAGATTCGCCAAGGTTTCTACATTTTAAAATAAATTTCCATCCTTAAAATCATACCTGCTCCCAAGAATTAAAAAATGTGATATTGAGAGAACTGCATAACATACCTTATGCTAGACACCTAGGGTATCAGAAAACTGTGGCAACTGTTAATAGCCAATATTATTGGCCAGGCTTGAAGAAATAATTTGTTGAGTACATTGCCAAAAATTTTGGAGTGTCAAAAGGTCAAGGTTGAGCATAGACACCCAGTTGGGTTGTTTCAGCCATTACCCATCCCTAAGTGGAAATGGGAAGTGGTAGCAATGGACTTCATCACCAAACTGCCCAAAATAAGAAAGAAACATTATTCTATGATGGTAGTGGTGGAAAATATTACCAAAGTTTCCCATTTCATTCCACTGAAGCTCACTCACAAGAAAACTGATGTTGTTGATATTTATATGAAGGAAATCTCTCGATTTCATGGTATGCCCAAGACAATTCTGTCTGATAGAGATTGAAATTTTACATCAAATTTCTAGAAAGGATTACTTAAAGGATTTGGAGCAAATTTAAATTTTAGCATAGCTAAGTATCCATAATCTGATGGGAAAATAGAGGGGGTGAATCAAGTGATTGAGGATATCTTGAGGATGTATGTGATGGATAAACCATCAAAATGGGAAGACTACTTACACTTAGTAGAGTTTTCATATAGAAATGGGTACCAAGTATCTCTAAAGATGATCCCATTTGATGCACTTTATGGTAGAAGGTGAAACATACCTGTAAGTTGGGAGAACCCAACAAATAGAGCATTGGTTGGGCCATAATTACTCAGGGAAAAGGAAGAGTAGATGTCAAAATAAAATAAAAAGTTAAAGGCTACTCAAGACATGAAGAAAATATATGTTGATAGGGGAAGAACTCACAGGGAATTTAAAGTGGTTGACCATGTATTATTTAAAGTGAAGGCGAACATAAGTTCCCTGAAGTTGGGAAATTGTTCAAAGTCGACTACTTGTTATTGTGGGTTGTTTGAAATCCTAGAGAGGATTGGGC
The DNA here is from genome assembly GCA_009831015.1 of Picea engelmannii. Taxonomy (NCBI): domain Eukaryota; kingdom Viridiplantae; phylum Streptophyta; class Pinopsida; order Pinales; family Pinaceae; genus Picea; species Picea engelmannii. Next base: position 392,348 of record ML790874.1, on the reverse strand, counting down.
ATGTAGAATATATTCTTGCATTACCTACCTCAATGTCTATTCATAATTTATTCCATGTATCATTTCTTAAAAAGTATGTACCTGATGTTACTCATGTTATTGTTTGGAATGCGATCCAGGTGGAGCAAGAAGGTGTTTTTCATGTGCATCTAGTGTGCATAATGAACCAGAAGATCAAGTAGATCCAAAATCGAACCATAGAACTAGTAAAGGTCCAATGGACCTAGTACGATCTCAAGGATGCAACTTGGGAGCATGAGGATGCTATGTGGGGATAATACCCACATCCTTTTGAAAAAATTTGAAAATTTTGGTGATTATATATATATATATATATATATATATATATATATATTTCATTGAGGATAATGTGTAAATCAAGGGAGGGGAATGTAATACCCCAAGACCGAGCCCCAGTTGAAATTGTAAATATGTTTTATAAGATGGTGATCCATGTGATTTTAATAATCCAGAAGGATTATGTGATGATTAGGCTAGAGAGCCTAGATGCTAAAGGACAGTGAGCCTATTTTTGTATATATAAAGACTCATATCATTATTAGAATATATCGATGCATGTAGACCAACCACAATAAAAGAGTAAGAGGGAATAAACTTCACTAGGAAGGGAAATGGATGGCTAAGAGCCTAGGAAGGGGGATAAGATAGATGGCTTATTTCCAAAGGAATATTATAATATTATTCCTAAATAATATGCTAAGGATAATCATTTTATCCCATGTTCTTATGGAAAAGAGAATGAATTACAAGTGTAGAGAACCAAGCTCCTGGAGAGCCATGTGTCATCAAGGGTGCATGCAAATAAGTGTTGGGAAATTAGTCCATTTCACACCCATTGAGCCATTAACACACTGATCCATTCACTCCATCAATTTTACCTCTAAAGAACCTACATCCACTTCTTTAGTTACCTAGTACATTTACTGTTATCAACAATATCTTGTACCTTCCTAGGAGGCACATCGCACTTGTACCTACCTGAACCAATTTTCTACCTTTCTATTATGAGAAACATCTATTGCATTCCTTGAATGTTGTTGCTTTCATCACTTGTGCCTTAGGTGAACATTGTTTCTATCATCACCATTACCTGTACCTAGCTGACTTAAGGGTTGGACTGAAGAAGCATATTTTTAGGCTCGTGGGATTGAAGAGGTGGGTTGTCAGGCCCGTGAGTAACTCTCTCCAGGTGAGATAATTATTGGGTAATTTATTTCCCAAGGGAGCCCAACTAAAACTACAATGCTCTCAAACTTCCTTTCCAACATGTTACTAAATCCCTGGAAGGGAAGTGGGGTAGCCGAAGGATTTTTTAGCAGAGAAGGGGAAAAATTCATGGGGTGGGACAGGCATGTGGGGAATGAGAGACTGTAGGATTTTAGTGTGAGTTGGAACCTAGGATTAAATCCTTCTTGTTGTATATGTTTTCTCATCCTAGCTATGAATCCCTTTACCCTAGTGGAGTTTAGTCCCATGTTGGAGGTGACCCATTGCTGAGAGTCTGAGCATCATGGTCTAAGGCTGGGAGGATCGTGGAAGGTTTGCACATAGTTGGTGGTATTCTAACAAACATAAGTATCAATTGTGTATTAATTTAAATGTTGTGTAGTTATAAATGTGTTTATGTTTATGGGGTTTTCCTATGTATGTTGCATGTATATTTTTATTGTTATTTCCGCATGAATATTTGTATTGCAAAGTATATTTTTATTCTTTAAGTTATATATATATACAAATGAAATTATTATCTTAATTAATGGCATGTCCTGACCTGGGTTGACTGGGTATGTTATAGTTTATACAGTTCCACAAGAATTTATGTGTGGCATAGCCTAATGCTCTAAGGCTGTGCATGTTACATGACCTATAGGGGGAACTTTCTTCATCACCTCACTTTTCAATTCTTTCCCAGAGGGTCACCAGGATTCCCCCCTTGAGGTGATTCTATCATCTCTAAATTGATGGGAATACCTTTGTAAGGTGACAATGGTGTTGGGTTACTATGGGATGACCCAGGTTCTAACTACAATATTACCAACAAACCCTTGTACCATCGGCCCTTATGGATATCACAAGGAAACATACCGCATGGAGTGCACTGTGTAGTCTCACTGAAGATGTCTTCTATGGGTGGCCACATGACTCATATGTCTGTAGCTCGAGGATGGGATGTGTTTCTCTCAGAGGCATTTAACCTACTTATAGTTAACCTTTAAACCCTCATTATATCTTATTCCATACCACTATCACAACTATTCTACTAGAGCGTTATTAATCATTCTAGCTGCATTTTATCATAAACAAGTATTCATCTACTATAAAAAAATATTATGATCTATTTAGTAGATCTAACCTTCCTTTTCTAGTGTTGTTATGCATATTCCATTAGCTTATTCTTACTATGCAATGTTCATTCCTTCATCATATAACATATTCATCATAAGAACTCATTAAATAAAATACAATCATAGACACCGCATATAGTCACATAAGACATAGATATACCATGGTTCACACCTTGGGGATACGTCCACAAAGATTTGTCGCTTGGGATATTTATTCATATTATCTATAAATCCAGTGATGGGAACTGTATAATTATTTTACCATTACATTTGATCTCCACAAATCGCTAAAGTGTCTTATCAAGATCTTCTACTGAACCCAAAAAGACCTAATATAATATCAACAATACATATGTCTACCCAAAAAGGACAACAACCCTCTCATATTCCTTATACATTCTACTCATATAAAAACTGTGACAAATCCCTTACAAAAACACTAACCCTAAGCAGATTAGGTTTGTCCACTTTCTCCTTGACTTAATATCAGTTGGTCCTCGATCCAACCATTTCTCCAAGTCGGTGCTTGTCCACTTTCCAATTCCTCCGCAATAGTTTATCCACTTTGTAACTGCTTTTATTGGTGCTAGTTTTTTGTCTTATTTCGGCACCGCTTTTCCTTTATTCCCAACACTCTCCCCTTTTTTCCAACGTTTCTTTAATTACTTCAAAACTTCTTCGATTTTTCCCAAAATTGGACTGCTCCAATAGGACCCCAACACTGACATCATGACTCATCCTGAGTCACTCACAGACTCCATCATCATTCACTGCATGTTCCAATGCTTTGTACATCTATGTTATTTGTTGGCATTGCACCTAAGATTGGCTTCTCTTCTCTGTCATGGCCTCTACCACCTGCGTGGTGACTAGAGGTCTTATTATATCTCCCCCATCCAATCCTATATGCTCTATTCCCAATTTATTTTTGCCAATATCCATGACCATATTCTTCTCCTTCTCCTTCAAGGGATCCAACTAAGCTTGTCTTGCCATCTTCTGTGCCTGCACCACTTTTTTATCTGCATGTAGGCTCTTCATCTCTGCATCCCTCTTAATGTTTTATGGTAGTGACATTGTCTTATGTCGTTGCTTTACATATTCCATTGTTGTATGCAATTTGTCTTCTTGCATCTCTTGTAGGCTCCCATCCTCTAAGAGATGTGTCCATAGTTGGAAACTCTTTTCCCACAACTCTGTCATTCTATGTATATTCTATGTGATTTTATCTGCAGATGTTGTTTTGTCCTACTCTCTTTGCGCTATGACTTCTAGAGGAGTAGTAGGTAGTGCACACTCCTCCAGATCCTTGATCTTTTCCTTATACTGCTTCATATCTTGCATTATTTTCCTTATTTCTCTTTTGAAAATGCTCCCTTTGATTCTATGATGTTTGAGATGGCTTGAAATACTACATTTATCTTCTTCCCCATATCGTCCAATTTTTTATGTTCTATATTCTTCCCTTTCCCTTCTTGGATAACTACCTCCTTGAGTGAGGTGTTGTCTTCTTACACCAATTGTAAATTTGTTGCATCAGACCTTGCCCTGGATTGAATCTCCTGCACTAGGAAAAGCCAAGTCCAATTTATCAATGTATTTTAATGGATTTTGAGTTGTCCCCTCATCAACAAATAACATCTCAGGTGTTATGACAAATTTTACACTCCCCTACATCATGATCTGCATTGTCTCTCCAACATGTGTTCCTTCTCTATTCTGTGCTAGTTTATCCTTTTGTTGTTACTTTGCCCTGATATTCAACTACTCTAGTGAATTTTTCACTTCTTGTATTTTCTCCAGAATATACTCCATGTGATTCTTGACATTCTCCCATACTTTCAATAATCGATCTTCAACTTTGGTGGTTATCATCTCCACATCATCTATTGTCAATGACATTTGCATTGGAATTATGTAGGACTTGGCCTTCTTTCTGGAGCCACTTTCTTGCTTCCCTTTTCTCTTATGTTTGGCATATGATGGATCAAATTCCTCTGGAATCTATGTATCCATGTATGCATCCTTCCCAATTTCTTCCTCCACAGGTTTCTCCTGTGTCTTTGTTCTAATTCCTTCTACGCACATCTGCACTATTCATGGTAGGTTCCTTGTTGAACCATGATGTGATTTTTTCTATGTCCTTCTTTTCTTTTGAATGGGGTTTTTTTCCCCCACTAGACCTTATGTTGTATTCTTCTTCTTTCTAGCACCATTCTTGCGTGTCTGCTACACGATGACTATTCTACCCTACATCTGAGTTTGTAGTGTTGGAATTTGTTTTGGGATCATTGGTACTTTCCACTACTTAGGCCACTACTTAACCTCCATATGGATTTCTTGCATTGTTTCATAGTAACTCAATGGTAGCCACTCCTTGTATGGATCCCTATTTTCCTATAGCCACATGCTCTGGCATGATGCTTGGAAATTTTCTACCTATCCAAACTCTTGGACAGTTTATAAGGAAATCCTCCATGTCTCTACCAACCTGTTATGGATCTTCGTCAAGTAAAGAGAAATCCCATCGCCATTTATTTTATTTTCCTTTGGGTCTGTTGTTCTTCGAAGAAATGTGTAGAGGGATGCACCACACTTTCATGTCCTCTGCAGGAATAGACTATATTTTGGTTCTTTCCATCCTACCAATGCAATGAGGATGACTAACCATGAGTAGTGGAACTCAGAGCCCCAATCATGCATGTCCTTGCAATCCTCCAAGAACAAGTTAAGTAGATAAGGGTCCCATGTCATCGATCTCCCCTTCGCACACTTTGTTGCGACTATCACCACTCCTATCAATACTTCTTCCTTTTTGCACTTGCACATTAATTTGCAACCTCACAACCCTGTTTCAAATCTCATTATAGGATCGTTGATGCCATTGATATTGATTCCCCTATTACCTCTCTCCATGCCACAATTTTTCTTTATTTCGTCGGAGATGGATTTTTCTTTCGTTTTTCACTCTAAGTACTTCTCTGGCTTCTCCCAATCCATGGGTAGACCCATGATTACTATGATCAAATCAGTGTTGATAGGAACTGGCCTATCCATCCATACAATTCCTCCATGCAACCTTGCTAGGAGTTACTTCACACATCCATTGATGTTTTTACCATGCCCGAAGTGCGGTATATCCAGTAAATTCATTATTCTCGTGTTGTAGAGCCCTAGGATTCACTGTGAATGCTCCAACAGTGGAACACCCAATGCTCCATATCCCCTACTCTCAAAATAGTTTTGTGGTGCTAAATATGATAATTTTACTATGTCTTCTATGTAATGATCATATAAATCGATGGTATCTACTCCTCGCACCATATCATCCTCAACCTTCACTCCCTCGAGGATTTTTGGCTTCACAATTTCTAATTCTTCCTTTGTGCACAATATTACTTACGCACTTCTCTTAGCTCGTGCCTTCTTCTTCCCTTGTGGAGATAACACCTTGACCTTTTGTATGCCCTGGTGCACTATTTCATTCTCTGCTTCTAGCTCTAGGCCCTGCTGTGCTAAATCAGTGGCATGTTCACCCTGTTGCGTCCCTTTTCCCCTAGACACGTCAGATTCTTATCTCTCTACATCCTCCTATGGATTCCTGGCCTCTTGTGTTGGGTTTTTTTCTTCCTCCACATGGATTGTAGGAGGATCATACTCCAGAATGTGAATCTCATCCACATCTGTGACTATGGGCATCTCTTGCATCCTTGTTTGTGTCACCCGAGCACTAATTCTCATGTTTCCCCCAACCCTGCTCGATGCTCCAACACTTGGTTTTAAAATCCTACTGACATTCTAATTGTTTACCATAAATATCCACCTATTGTTATCACTTTGCAACATATCGTGCTCAATTATCACTCTTCTTTCTTCTCCTTGGTGAAAAAATGCAAATGACCACATTTCCCCCCTTTTTCGAATTTATAGAAGGATAACAAAATGACAGTTGTTCTGCACTGAAAGTTTTCACTTTTTTTTATTTTTCCTTCGCACTCCACTTTTACACCTGTCAACTATTGCTCAACACACAATGTTTTCAACAATGGTTTTTTTGTGGTGCACTTGTTAATGCTAGCAATTCTATTACATTAACACCTCTAATGTTCTCCTATCTTTTTGTATTTTGGTTACCTTTCTTATTTTTATGGATTATTGTCTTTTTATTATAACATATTCTATATACAATATGTACAATCATACCTCCTCTTTCTATTTTTAGCTTAGTTTGTTAGGTCGACTATCTTGATACACTTTCATTCGACTATCATTCACTAGTCCTCTAAAATTCTTCTCTACAAATTATTTCAATTGCAAAACACCTCCATTTGTGATAGCCTCTACCTGATAAGTCCCTAACCACTACATTTTGAACTTTCCATGGTGTTCTAGATACCTACTATGATAGAGAAGAACTAGATCTCATTCCTTAAATATTTTATTCTTTATGTGCCTATCATGCCAAGCTTTGTCCTTTTCTTTTTGTACTTCCTGGTGAAATCTTGCTAAAACCCTTTCTTCTTCCAGCTCCATCAACCAAGCCAATATTTTCTGTGAAACAACTTATTCTGTCATGTTGGTTATTTTTGTAATGCGTAGACTTTAAATGTGTTGAACCTGCACATAATAGATCTAGCTAGAAAATACTACACACATTTGCAGAGAGAAATTGAGAAAGAAGAAGCAAGATAGAAAGAATGGAAGAATTATCATTAACCGTATTCCACACTCAAAGAGTGAATAATTTACAATATATATAGAAT
>ML790874.1:357917-385169 GCA_009831015.1 Picea engelmannii | reverse complement strand
ATGCAACATCTAAACTCAACTCAACTAGTCAAACTGAAGTGTCAATTGAAAGAGAATATTCTCCAGGTGGAATATTCTCCCCTAAAATATAGGAGAATGGATAATGACTAATTATGACTAATAAACAAGGAATAACCTTAGGAAAAATAAATCCTATGTGTGTGTGAAGAAACTCCAACACCCCCCCTGAACATCACTATGGTGAAAATAAAGAATGGGTCCCAGCTACGAGGCCATGTTAGGTACCCAAATATAAAAGATACACTGAACTAAATAAGGAAAGAGAGAAAACCTCATGGGAACAAAACTCCCCTTCAAATTAAAATGCATAAAATAAAAAATGATAAGGAACAAAAGGCAGTTGCTAAGTAACCATGTCCTTCACTCCAAGAAGACCTCGCAACTGTGCAAGTTTGTGCTCTTTGAAGATTTTGTTGAAGATGTAGATGTTCGCACATATCTAATGAAGTATATGATTCATTGATATTTCCACACATATCCACTTTATCTTCTTGTAATGAATAATATCCAAATAAATTTTGGATGAAATTTTGAAAACCGTGTGGTCGTTTCCGGAAAAACGATGAAATTTTGTTGATTTTGAATCGATCATAACTTCACTTTCAGGACTCCGTTTCGGACGATTTGGATTTTGAAATTGGATATTTTTTCGAGAGGAATTCAAATATCCAATTTTTTTTTATGAAAATAGTGCTCATAAAATATCAGAATTGAGTCTGATGTGTGCAGATCCATTTTTGACTCCTGAGATGCATGACATATATCTTCCACATGAATTTCAGAAAAAAAATCTGAAATGGAGTAGACATCATCTTCAATTAATGGAACACAAATTTCTGTAAAAACGTTTGTAGAAGACTCTTCATAATAAGATCTTCTGATGGCTTCTCTTCTGAATCTATTTGTTCAAACTCCTGCATGAAATATTCACAATATTATTTATTCCCAAATAGAACCTCCAATATGGTCCATAATTCATATGGAGTTGATCCTTGTGATTCTTCATATACTTGATGGAAAAGTTCGGGAGAAACAAACATGTCGATACTTCCTATGGCCATATCTTGTCTATTGAGAAAGTCATTTTTCTCATCGATAGAATCAGGCCCTACTTCCATTTCCATGGTTATTTGGCACAATCCTTTGCATCTTAGTAGAAGAATTTTTTTTGGCTTCCATTCCAAATAATTGTGAGGCGTGAGAAGTATTTTCGGCAAATAATCCATCTTTTTGTCATCTTCAATCTTTTGTACCTGCAAAAGATTTTGGTGTAGCTTTTTCTTAGCAGCCTGTCGAATTTGATACCATGTAAATGTGTTGACCCTGCATAGAATAGATCTATCTAGAAAACACTACACACATTTGCAGAGAGAAATTGAGAAAAAAGAAGCAAGACATAAAGAATGGAATAATTCTCATTAACTGTATTCCACACTCAAAGAGTGAATAATTTACAATATATATAGAATAAATGAGTAACTAATGAGCCATAGTGGTGTTCTATATTGATATGGACACACATCGATAGTTACAAGCGTAAACTGCCACCTAGTCTAGTCTCTTAGGGAGTTATGAGAGTGAACTACCACCTAGCTAAGTTAACTAGTCAACTAGTCTTCAGTTAAGTGACTGAACAAAGAGTAGTGAGTTGTTGATGATCCCAATGTTGCATGGTGACAAAACCAATGCAACATCTAAACTCAACTCAACTATTCAAACTGAAGTGTCAATTGAAAGAGAATATTCTCCAGGTGGAATATTCTCCCTTAAAATATAGGAGACTGGATAATGACTAATGATGACTAATAAACAAGGAATAACCTTAGGAAAAATAAATCCTATGTGTGTGTGAAGTAACTTCAAAAAATACTAGGTATTAAATAATCCAATGGAACCAATGCTTCTTACCCATACACCAGTATAAATGGTGTATGTCTTGTAATCTTCTTGCATGTAGTCCTGTAAGACCATAATACTATTGATACCTTAAAATCCTAATCATCCCTATTCACATTGTAAATATTTGTCAATGCATTCTCTAGAATCTTGTTAAAATATTCTACTCTACCATTTTCATAGGGATGGTAAGGTGTTTTCTTTTGATGGTATATCTCAAATTCTTCTATCATAAATCTAATTGTATTGTTAATAAAATGAGTTCCTTGATCACTCAACAAAATTCTAGGACATCCAAATCGGGTCAGCACGTTCTCAAAGAGAAACTGCATTGTAGTTTCTACGCTATAGTCTTTCATCGTGGTTGATTCTACCCATCTGTTTAATTATTCTGCCACAGTGATGATGCATCTAGATCCCGATCTCATTGCTGGTGGATTAATCAGTCCAATGACATCCATAGACCTTTTATCAAAAAATTGTAAAGTTACTTGGGGCATAAGTGGCATTTCATCCATTCTGGATGGTTTCCCAACCCTCTAATAGACATCATAGATCTGACAGTATTCCTTTATGTCCTTATGTATTGTAGGCCACCACAATCCTGCACACAACACCTTATGTGTTGTAGGATTTACTACATAGTTCCCTCTAGTTATCCCTTCATGTGCTTCTTCTAGCACCATGGAATGATCATGCTCCATGACACATCTTCTCAGAATTCCATATTCACCTAACTTGTATAAATGACCTACAATCAATTGATAGTCTATAGTGCACACTACCAAAAAAAATTTTCTGTACGATAGTAAATTCCGTGGGAGCCATTGTTGTGCTAAAAAATCCAACAATGTCAGCAAAATAATCATCAACAATCTGAAGAGAAAATAAGTTAGCATCAGGAAAATTATCCTCCAAGTTCTTTGGCTCCTCTCCATTAGTAATTCTTGACAGTTGATCTATTTCTTCATTCATCTTCCTTGGTTTTACTATGATTTCAAAGTCATATTCTTGAAACAATAACAACCATCTACATATCCTTCCCCCCAACACTAGATTATTAACTAGGTAGTTCAAAGTAGAATGATCTATAAACATCTTAAAATGTTGATCCACTAAATAATGTCTGAACTTCTATAAGGAATATACCATATCCCGACCTTCCATTTCTGTAGTATTATAGTTCTTCTTAGACTCAGTTAACTTTCTACTAGAAAAATATATTGGGTCATCAATGTCTCCTTCACCTAGTTGTGCCAAAAATACTCCAAGTGCAATGGATGAAGCATCCACATGAACATGAAATTATTTTGTCCAATATGGAAATCTCAAAATTGGTGTTGTCACCATCTTCTCCCTCTATATGTACAAGCTCTCTTAGAATTCATCATTCCATTTAAACCTAATGTCTTTATTTAGTAACTTCTCCATGGGCGCAATAATCTTCGCATATCCGTTTATAAATTTCCTGTAGTACGTTGTGTGGCCCAATGTTTCTCTTAACTGGTGCAATGACTTTTGTGGTGGTAAATTAATAATAACAACAATCTTTGCAGGGTCTACTATCAAGCGCTATTTTCATACAATGTGTCCAAGTAGGATGCAAAACGATGCATTGAATATACAATTATTAATGTTCAAGGAAATATGACATTTCCTACATCTCTCTAACATTAACCTCATAATTTCTACATGGTCCTTCAATAAACTGAATACTATCCAATCATCCAGATAAACTTATAAAAATTTATGTATTAAATCCTTGAATGCAGCTACTACTACTCTAGAAAATATTGGTGGTGTATTCTTGAAACCAAATGGAATTATTGTATACTGATATGACCTCCACTCTGTTGCAAATGTGGTTTTGTACTTGTCCTCTAGAGTAATTCTAGTCTAATGGTAACCTGGAAATCCAACTGTGAAGGAGTAGACTTCCTATCCTCCCACATTCTCTATAACTTTATCTGTAAATGGAGTAGGAAAATGATCATGCAAGAACACATCATTTAAATTTATCATATAGACACATATCCTAATCCCTCCAATCTTCTTTTCTTGGACAACCATTGGACTAATCCACTTTGATTCTTCCACGGGATCTAAGGTTATTGACTCTAGCATTCTATCAGTTAGATGGGGTTTAATCGATATGATCTCTATCTCACTAGTATTGCATCTAGTGTGAGTGGTATCTTCATCTCTCCAAATTCTCTTGCTACCCCTTTCATCTATGAAAATGTGGATGGGAATAAGTCATTGTATTCATGCAGTAATTTAGTTATTTTTCCATGTATCACTATCCCAATAGCCACCAATGATAGCTATCTTGGGTTTCTCTTCAGTCCCAATATTGACTTTTTTTATATTCATAGGTGCAGTGAATTATTTTGATTGTAACTAAGGTCCTTCTAACCCTATTTCTCCTTCCCCTTCTATTATTTTTATTTCACGTGGTTTGTCTTCTACTTATTCATCTTCTGTAACCTGATAACAATAAACTAATTGTTCAAGTGTTTCTTTTCTATAGTCTCTGTCTACTAGCACTGTATCTAATCCAAATTCTTCAAATATATTCATTTTCATCCTCTGTGATGCCAGATCCACCTATGGATTCTCACTTTCAAAGGTGAAAGTCTTAATAAAGTTATGTTGCATTGCACCCCAACTCACAGTTTCTTTACATAGTTCTTGCTCCTTGTACCAATCTCTTGCTATTCCTTCTAATGTATGAATAAATTAATGCATACATTCCTATGGTGGTACCAATATCTAGTTAGTGACACAATCATTTATATGGTGTCTTAGGTTCGCTCTTCCATCATAATTTTGTAAGGGTCTATCCTGTTGACTCCTACCAAAATCTTATGTGCATCAATCATTTACACTTATACTAGTCTTGAATTCTCCTCCAACTGAGTACTCCATATGCAGTTGGATTCACATAATATTCCTCTCACGCAGTATTTATATACAACTGGTTTACATAATCGCCTATAACATTTCCAGGCACAGGTTCTACATATATTTCAAAATCTTAGGGATTTAAAGGTGCTACTACCCAAAAGTTCCCAGCTTCAAATATCATATTTATAGTCTTCAAGTTAACTATAGCCTAATTATCCAAGGCCCAATCAATTCCCAGTAGTTCTATAAATCGTACAGACTCATCCACCATATCCATTACTTCAAAATTTGTTGTGGTATGCTCACCATCTAGATCCATTGTTGTATTCTTTAATCTACCTATGGGAATCAATCTCTACTAGTTTTATAACTTCAATTGGAGATTGGAATAACCTAGTGTAGGTTCTCCCATTTCTTCCCAAGTATTCTTCGGGAAAATGTTGATATTTGATCCTAAGTCTAGGATAACATTTCCCATATTAAAGTCTCATATGTTTGCATTCAATCTGAACTTTCTATTGGTTCTTTTCTTTCTATGGACTTGATTAATATTCTTAGGTTTTGTTCCTACCCCTTCTTCTATTCTATATTTATCAAGCATATTTTTAAACAAATCCATGACATTCTTATCATTAAGTAATTTAAAGCAAGATTTCAGGAAATTCTTTAAGTTACTTACTTTCTTTGTTTTCTCTCCTTTGTAAGTATGATCCAAAAACTAAGGCATATAAAAAATAAGAGTATCATACATTAGCACAATGTTTGATTTGTAGGCTTCATTCTCCTTCAAGAACTCCTTATTTTATTCATTGAAAGTTTCCTTCTCCTTCTTTTCATAAAACTATTGTTGTGGTTGAGTGTTCTTTTGAATCCAATAGTCACACTCCTTCTTCTGATCCTATGCATATGCTCCTGTATTCACTCCTCCTCTAGTCACTATATTGATGTTCCTCCTAGGATACCTTATGTCTACATCAATCCATTGAACATTATAGTTATTTATATTTCTCTTCTCTTGGATATTTGTCATTAACATTGGGCACTCTTGTGTCACGTGATCTGTTGTGCGACAGTACATACATGTTTTGTTTGGTTGAGGATTGTCTCTGGAATAGTGTCCTTGGTGTTGATAATTATGGCGGATAATAGGCCCTCTGCCTCTGCTCATTCCTCCTCTTCCTATGCCTCAGAATCCTCCTTTTCTCCCTTGTGGATCCATGTTATTTTGATGATACTCCGATGCCTGATTATATTGTGGGGATTGTTGAAACTATGGCACCACTATAAATTGTTACGCATTTCTAAACTGCGGTACAATATGTCCTACCAGTAGTACATTTGGGTCAAATTACAATGATGCGTTCGACACAATTTACACTTTATATTGTCGGGAGAAAAAAAAAAAAAAAAACCCCTTCAAACGTCATTTCACATGACGTCGTTTTTTCTACGCAATAGCTATCGTATCTATTGCGATGTTTCAAGTGGACATGTGTCATCTCGGATTTGACTGTCCAAACCCCATATAGCCATCTCTACAGTGACGCTAGAGACATTGGAATTTTGATGTCCCATTTCATCGGTCTCCACTACATGGACACTATGGGAGAGACATTACCTTACGTTGTAATACCGGCGTGTGGTAACGTCACTCAACCAATGGTGAGCTATTTATATCTGACGTGTGTTCCATGGGAGTGGAGTTACCATATGTTGTAAGTCTTACGTATGGTAATTTCTCTCAACCGATGCCCCGCTATATATCTTCGATGTGTGTGACATGGGAGCGATGTTACCATACGTCACAATCCTGACGTGATGTAGGTATTTAAAAAAAAATGTCAATTGTCAATCACAAGGTCTCTTGTCTCCAACCTCAATGACCTCACAAGGAAAATGGTTACAATGAAACTCACTAGCTACAACTAATGGTATGTTTTTCCAAGTCGCTATTTTTTTTTTTTTTTCCATGGGACCATCTAGGGAAAGTGCCCCTAAATTGTCCACACAAGAAACCTACAACTTGAAACAACTCAAGAACCATGAATCATTTCTATGAGAATCTTGCTTCACTGGATTCATCTTCATAGGACAATGTTAATGACACCCTTATCCATAAGTCCTTAACCATACAAGCATGAATAATAGAATATTTTGGATGAGCTTGTTTGCACATGTATTAAAGCACTAGATTTGGATCTAAGGGTCAAATCATTAAATCTCTCATATTCAACCTCGATGACTACTTGGGATGATGTACCCAATGAAACTCACTTATTTCAACTAATATCATGATGTTCCTAGTCATGTGTCGCAATTTTTCCCTCGAGACCATTTAGGGAAAGTGTCCTTGAATTATCCAAGTAAATAAGCTACAACTCAAAACACCTAAAGAACTATGAGTTGGTTCAATAAGCAGTATGCTCCATTAGATTCATCTCCATGTGACTGTTTCCAATAGAGCCCTTCTCCATGATTCCTTGGACATGAAAATGTGCATAAGAAACAATAATGGATGAGGTCATTTCCACATGTGTTAATTTTTAAAGCACAAAATTTTGATCCAAGGGTTAAATAACACGATATCACACATTCAACCTCAATGAATACTCAAGGATGATGTCCCCAATGAAGCTCAATTTTTGCAATTGATGGAATACTTTCTTGAGTGTTGGTTTTCATTTCTTACCCCTTGGACCATTTATGGTAAGTGTGCATGAAATTTGTAGGCAAGTAAGATACAAATTGAAATGAATCGACACTGAGAGTCAATTCAACAAGTATTTTTCTCCATTGTAATGATCTTCATGGAATAATTCCGATGATGCCCTTCTCCATGAGTCCTTGGCCACGTAATCATGTATATTAAGCGATTTTGGAGGATTTTATTTCCACATGTGTTAAAGAACTAAATTTTTCTATGATGTTTCTTGGGCCCTGTGGTTAATTAGAAATTTCATTATGTTATAGGGAAAGTTAATATCCACCTCCAAGTTTTATATAAAATCAAGTTTTCTTATGAAGGACTCGAGGTACCTTGCCAGAAAAAACCTTAGAGGAATATAAGAACACTTGAGATTAACAAAACAAAACCATGGGGATTTTTTGATAGGGCCTGTTAAAGCAACCCTAATACATGCATGGCTATGGGTGCACTTTGTTTTTTTTATTCAAGCAACATTTCTTTTGATGCTACTTTGTGTGGAGGTACTAACAATTGCGATAAAATGAAAGAACTTGAAACATTGATAAGAATTACAGTAGAAAGAAATAATGATTAATTATAGGTTGTTTCTTACTGAAATTTGGTTATAGATTAGATGTTGGTGAACCATGGAATAAAAAATATTTGTTTCCATCCAATTTATAACCAAATAAAGTTGTTGGAGGTAGTATTCTCTCATATATCTTATTATCACATCTATAAGGAGAAAAAAAACTTAGTCGATTCCCTATCAAAAATATCTTTGGAGATATAGCATACTACCATCAACATGGTAGAGTAAAGGGAAGGGGAAAATCCATGTCTCCAAATATTTAATTCAATGAGCTCTATCCATTTTTGATAATGGATTTAATTTCCTTATTTGTTTTGAACAATTTTGATACTTTTTATTTTTGTATATCAAGAGGCTACAATGGATAATTTTATTATGGTTTTCAATGTTAAATGTTCAAAATGTAGCACCTATCTAGGATTTTTTTTCTTATGATGTAATATGTTTAGGGACAACTTATTTTGAGATACTAGATTTCAAACTCATTCAATTATATTGGAAGAATATCAAGAGATATTCTTGTTAAGTTTTTCTTTCATGTCATAGTGCACTTTATGAGTGTAACTTTACCATTTTTATTTAAACATAAAAATGCTATGGATTTTTCGTGCGTGTGTGTGTGTGTGAAAGAATTATACTTATTGCATATATTGTATGGAATAAGGAAATTATGTGGATGGATTGATGGATGAATAAATTCTATTGGCTTACTCTCGAATCCCTTTAGAAGACATGCATATTTTTTCTACACAAGAAGAGCTAGTCTTTTCTTGGAAGATTGAAAGGGATGAATCAAGCATGGATATAGTTTATTGAGATATGTTAGTACTTCCTTCCTCAATTGTTGAGTGAACCTGCATATGCTACTATATTCCATTTGCATTGTGATGTGACCTAAAATGGGTTTATTTAGATCTAGATTAAGGTCAAGGGGAAACTTCCAAACCTTATAGCACCAACAGAAGCATTCATATGGATAGCTTCAAGACTTAAAGATCCATATTGATGCATGAATTCGGTTTTTTCATTTCTAGATGAGGGATATGTTAGAATGTGTTTTAATGTTTTCTATTGTATTTATGTAATATTGTAAATAGTGTCATAATGATGATCATTATAACATCATTTTTGGGGAACTTATACATATAACTAAGCTTCACTAGACTTTAGTAACATTGCACATGTGCACACAAAGGTAGTTTTGGGGAGTTATTTACCTAGTGACCAATGCCTCATGTAATGGTGACCTACACTACTAGGCCCTTTTTATCCACCACTTCTCCCTTATCTCTTAATGAGCTTATTGCTTACCTTTATGGTTTGGTGTTTCTTGTTAGAAAAAAAGAGGATCACATAGAAATTATATAAAACGGATGCAGAAATAAAACACAAGAGATACACAATACAATAGAGACACATATATAGATGTTTCACCCAATATGGGATACGTCCACCAAAAAAATGATCTATCCATATTCAAGAATATGGAACTCATACTGTTGTGATCATACCATATTCATGCCTATCAACTTATGGTAATAGAAGTGATTTCCAGGATTTACTTGTGTTTCTACATATGAGATATAAAGAACTTTGTACACATATGATGTAAGATTATTTCCATTCACCTATATGTGCTAATGTGAATCCCCCTTTATTCCATATTCATTGCACTCATCTGGTACATACATTAGACAATAGGAGTAAATAAGTCTATACAGGTATTACTACTCCATAATATTGGTTCATATGTGTTGGAACAGGGGAAGACCCGGGGTTCAATGCTACAACAACACACCAACAAAACCCGAACTACCATCCCTCTCACCCGAGGTAGAGGCAGGGGTGGTTGCAAGACTCCACTGTCTCCAATGTTAGCTGGGACACAGATCTATGATTGTAACCCCTTAACAGAGCACTTAGCAGTTATATTTAATCAATATATCACCTTAGTTTACAACGCAGTTAAACCCTAATAATAAATTAGTGCAACATTCCCCTAGATCAAATAGATTCAAGCACTAAGCATACTAAAATAGATCAAATATAGTATTCATTAACATTATTCAACACTAAGCTACCATAATATATTCATTCATCATCTAACATCGCACTAATCATTTAATCATATAACCAAGATAACAACCATAAAGCACAAAGCATTCACAACACATAGACAAAGAACAACCAAAGAACTTAGCAATCACGACATAGGATATACATGGTTCATCCCCACCCTGGGGCTACGTCCACCAACTCTTCATCTTGTTTATTATCTTCAGTCAATCAACTACATGCAGAGAGCCTTGAGATCTTACTCCCCAGAGGACAGGAGATCAGTGCACCTCACTAGATCCTCCCTCCTTGAGTTATAACACAAATCCTTCCACAGTCTCTTACAATCACTTGCACTTAGCTCTGCAAGCCTCACATAGTATGCACAAAGCAATTACAGTTACCCCTTGCACTTAGCAATTAACACTTAACACTTAGCATACCTTACAACCCTTCAATCGCATATATCGAACTACTTCCTACATCACCTATATTTCTATTTATACATTACAAAATAGGCCTATACATGGGTAAACCCATGGGAGGACATTCCCATACATGTTACTTAATCTCAAAACCCCAAAAATCCCTAAAAAGGGGCCGAGATTCCACATTCTCTGCTTCATCTTGCTCTCCACCTTCGACAACCTCTCAAATTCCCAAAATGGTCAAAAATGACCAAGGAACCTCAAAACTTGATCGAGGGCCAACATGCCTCCAACACTCACCTGTGACTCATATTGAGTCACTTTTCTCTGTGTATCTATGCTTCAAAAGCCTCAAGTTTAGCTCGAGCTGCTTCAACCTATTTCTTTTCCATGGCCTCCTACTCAGTGAACTCTTGGATAACAGCTTCGTTGACAGGTCCCTCTAAGTGATGTTCAAATGCAGTGACGACTTGCTCCAGTTCTTCTCCTCAGCCTTTGATCTCTGCGAATAATTGGTAAGCTTCGTCTTGTATAGGTGGGAGCCTCTAAGTTACTTCCATGACTTTCCTTTGAATGGTGTGGACTTGTTGTTGAGCAGTGCGTTATTCTTGGGATCACTTCATCTTTTCAACATCTACCGAGAGATTCAACTATGCCTATATTGTTTCTACTTGTTTCTTCACCTCCTAGAACTGTGACTCTAGTGCCTTCATTCCTAGATTCTTAGTGAGTCGCTCATAATTCTGGGCACCATGATCATTTAGTTGTTTCCATTCCATGGAAAGGTCCTTTATTCTCTCAATGACGCTAATTTATTTGGACATACATGCTCGTGGTTGAATGTCTCGGGTTTGAAGAGTAACTACTCAATGCGAAAGGATAGATGGTGATAGCTTGATGACCACTATGTGAAATCGACTAATCTGCGGGCTTAGATAATCATGGTTGGAAAAAGTGTTCTTGGTGCAAGGCTTGACGTAATAAGTAGATAACTATGCAACATATCTCTCAATGGGAAATAAGACTTCATTAATTTAGTTCTATCAATTACGATGCGGTCCCAACGATATAATGGTGAGCTTTTTGACCATAAATGTCATTCTAAATATTCGGGGTGGTTATATTGTTTCCAATGGCTATATTTATTCACCATGGAGAAGTTCCATGTGGTGTTATTCTGATATCCCGACGAAGTTCCAGTTTTGAAAATTTTCCTTCTGCGAAGTTTCCTCTGGAACCTTTTGTAACTTTTCGATCTTTGATCTCTTCTTACTTAGTTTTCTAGCCTTCTTTCTAGTTAGCTTCATCTCAGTATTCCTCTTTCCATTCTGATTCTTATCTCATCTTGGCATAGCAACTTCTCATTGTTGAGATTCTATCCTAGGATTTAGGGGCAATACTTCTTCTTTATCTGGGGTAGGTGCTTCAGTCTTTTGCGAGTCTTCTTATGTTCTTCCAATTTCAACATCCAAGTTTCTGGTTTTAAATATCTTTGATCTATCATTTTGTTCTTCAATCAAGTGTGCAATCCTCCTAGTATTAAAATCTTTCAATTCTTTCTTCTTCTGCTCGAAGACTTCTTCTTATTTCCTTCTGGACTGATCCCTTTCAATCCAAGGTTTTCCTAGTAATATAAAAAATGGGGCATTGTTCTCAATAAATTCAACAACCTCTAAATCTTCCTTTGTCTAAATTCTATGAGCACTCATAGATGTCTGGGTGAGATTTCCACTTAGGTTTATCAATTTTCCTCCAAATAATCTTATTCCTCCCATTGAAGGAATCATAACAGGATTTCCTATCATTTCCCAAGTTCTTTCTGTCATAATATTCACCTGTGTTTCTACATCCATAACAAAGTCAGCTTCGAAGTCTCCTATTTTTTCTTTTATGCACTCTTTTTCTTTGAAGATCTTTAATAAGTTGATATTTTAGTGGTCATTCAGGGTTTCTTTTATTTGCAACAATACAATCTCTATTTATTTCTTGGGTTCTACCATGGTCTTAGTTTCTTGACACTTATCCTGGTCTTCTTGTGTCATATTCATTCTTTCAAGATTAGCAATCATTCTAGGGAAATCTAAAACTTCATGGTCCATATATTTACAGCAAAGACAACTAGGTCTTCTACTAGGCATTCCTTAACCAGATGTCATGGTATTCTGCAAATGTAACAAAGGTTTAATCCACCAACTCTTGGTATTTTTTATTATCTTCGGTCAATCAGCTACATGTGCATAGTCTTGAGATCTTACTCCGCAGAGGACAAGAGATCTCTGCACCTCACTAGATCTTCCCTCCTCAAGTTACAACACAAAGCCTTCCACAATCTCTTACAATCACTTGCACTTAGCTCTGCAAGCCTCACATAGTATGAAAAAGGAAATTACAGTTACCCCTTGCACTTATCAATTAACACTTAGCACTTAACACACCTTACAATGCTTCAATCACATAGATCGAACTACTTCCTACATCACCTAGCTTTCTATTTATACATTACAAAATAGGCCTAAGCAAGGGTAAAACCATGGGCTGACATTCCCATACTCGTTACATAAGATCAAAAACCCAAAAATCCCTAAAAAGGGGCCGATATCCTGGAATATTCCCTTCATCTTGTGCTCCGCCTTCGATAGCTTAGTGAGGTCCCAAAATGGTAAATAATGACCAAGGATCCTCAAAACTTGGTCGAGCGCCAACAATATGAATCTTAATTAAATGGAAATCATTCATGCAATGGTTGTATAAACTCTACTACCAAATTATATTGGTTCAATCAGTAGGTTTATCATTGAATATGCATGAATATGGGAAAGCAATATGACTGGTAACCTGTAATGGCAACTTATTATAGAAACAAGGCAATCAACTTTCAGATATTCATTGATGTCATTTCTTCAATAAGATTCATATAATACATGGAATAAGATAGTTAGTCTTAATCTTCCTACTATATCTTCCTAAGAATGATACCAATCTAATCATACAAAGCTTCATAGTGAGTTTGATAAGTTGTAGATATGATTTATGCTTTGAGTGTCATATCACGTAGTTTCCATAACAAGAGCTTAGTAATAGAGAGCTTAGTATGATTCCAGGCATTGTGTTGTTTAGTGATGTTTCGTATAGGTTAAGAATAGAAATAAGACTGGTCACAAGAAGGTGTGAGGAGGCTTCCTAGAGTAGTGTACCCTTGGTCAAAGTCATAGGAAAATTGTTAGAATTAGGAAAAAATATAAACAAATAATGCCTTTTTATTTTTATGTTCACAAGATCAGCATATATGAGAAAATAAATAAACAGATCTAAATTATACTCTAAGTATAAACAATATTTATGAGTGAAAAGAAAAACCTCAATCTTACCTATTGATCTAAGAAATATGTACTTGTCACATATGTGGATGAAAACCTTTATAATATGCTTGAAAATAGTTTTAGGTTCATGGATCAAACCTATAGGGCTTGATCTCTTTCATAAGGACTTAGGAACAATTTTGCCAAGGTATAGACCATCACAAGACAACTGAACCAAACAAAACATAGATATGAAATTGTTACAACAAATGGGGAGGTTGCAACAACAAAATCAGATCTAAAAATGTTACATCAAATGGAGAGGTTGCACCAACAAAACTCAGATCTAAAATTTTTACATCAAATAGAGAGGTCGCACCAACAAAAATAGATCAGATCTAAAATTGTTACATCAAATGGAGAGGCCGCACCAACAAAATGAAACTGAAATCTAAAAAGATAGTCCAAAAAGGAGGTTTCTCCATCATCAAGAGAGAACAATCGAGGTATCTATAACAAATAGGAGAGTAAGGAGTGAGTGAGTGTGAGTGTAATAGAATGCTAGAGGGTAGGGTATTATTTATAGTTAGGGAGAGGGATTATGACAATTTAAAATTATAATTAAATATTGACATTTAATTAGTATAAATATTAATTAAAATGTCAATTAATATTAAAATTAATTTAAAAAACCCTAAAGACATATAGAACCCCAATCACATAAAAAATACCTCAAACAGATAAAACAACAAAGGGGTACCTTTTAATACAAAGTCAAAGGGGGCTACATAATGGAAAAACATGTCCACATGAGTCTCATAATGATCTATAAACTTTATCATCACTGCATAAGGGGGTCCATAAACAATGTGTTCATGTACATATTCATATGCACTCCTAGGTCTCATGGACCATCCTGTGAGAGAGGAAGAGGATCACACATCAAAACATATTGGTATTAAAACAAGATCTACCTCGTCAAACACCAGGCTTCCCCAGAACACATCTGGGGGCCCTAGAACACATCTAGGGTCTTATCCACCAAGGTACAAGACAAGGATAAACCCATGCATTAGAAAAGGATTCTCTGGAACACATCAATGGGACTTGGAACACATCTAGAATATTATATCAACAACCAAGGAGCACATCTAAGGATCAATCCAAGCACTGAGAAAGAATTCCATGGAACACATTGAGGGGCCCTAGACACATATAGGGACTTATATCAACCACCAAGGAACATATCCAGGGATCAATCCAAGCACTGAGCAAGGATGATCCATTAGAAACCTACCATTTGGATAGCATTTTCTTCCCAGAAGGAAGTGAGAAGAGGGCTAAAGTTCCCAATGATGGATCTAATCAACTTTGGGTTTCCCCCAAAGATACTTTGCTAAAGACTCGTTCACACTTCTCATTAGATAATTCAATACATATTGTTACCTTTTTATACAAGAATGATGTTAAGGAAAGTATTTTTTAGCTTAAGATTGTTTCGATGGAAGCTCTAATTTTTTCAACCCCATCATAACCCAAAAACTCACTCCCTTTGACCTAAGTTTTCCTCTAGTTTATGACGGTTATATTGAGTCTTTCACTAAAGAGAGGAGATTCTATAACCATGTTATTCTAATTGAGATAGATAGCCATACTACTTAGATTCCATCAAAATTGTATCATTTTGTAAAGGAGAACCATTTGGAGGCGAAGATATAGTGATATTGCAATGAATTGTTAGGAGGCCCAGACATCATGAGATTGCAGTAAACCTGAGTTGAAATGACCATTTGATATGGTCATTTCAACTCGGGTGTAAATGCAATCTCGTGATGTCTAAGCCTACAAATTCTTTATTGCAATCTCTCTATCTCTCTTACTCCAAACGATCCTTTCAATTTGGGTGCACTGCAATCTCATAATCGGTAAGCCTCCAAATGGTCATAATGTTCATTTCAGTAGGATCCATTCATCCAAATATTTTGTCATCAAACCCGGCGATTGACGTAGACCATGACCTAGAACACCACATAGAGGTAGATATATATTTAGATGTTTACCTAGATCTTGATGTAGAGCATGACATAGACCACCCTAACTTCATCTAAGCCTAAGAATAACTTATAATCAATCTTTAACCCTATATTAACTTGAGCCATGAGGGCGATGTAATCTATTGTTTTTTATTTCTATGGAAATTTAATAGAGGAAGGATTGATCTAAAGTGTTTCTCTCAAACAAAGATACTTCATGCTGAAAAATGACCAAAAATGACCTAATGACCAAAATTTTGCTCCACGCTCGCTTTGGTAATTGGAAATTTTGATTTGCAAGTGCATGTGTTGGAGGGAAAGTTCTGAGAAGGAATACTTAGTCATTCTCAAGAAATCTTCAAGCAAGAGGAACCGACGGCCCAGATATTGTGGAGAGGATTCGCAAAATCCCGTCAATCGTTGGATTTTCCGGAATAGAAGCGAGGTTACAATTACGTCCAAAATTTCAAGCTCATAAGATTGTGAGCCATTGGATCAACAGTCGATTTCCCACCAACCGTCAGATTTGGTAGGAGTTGCGCTGGGGTTAATCCCTAGTGAGCAAAGGAGAGTTCCGGGGAGGCATTGGGATATTGGAGGCATCGGTGTTTTGGAAATCAAGACACTCGATACCCCTCGAGTCTCGAAACACCGATGGAATCATAGTCATGGATATCAGACATCACACGCGTCAGAAATCTGGAGCGAGTCGGGGTTCGACATTTCGGGGTTTTTGAAGACAAAGGAATCGTTGCATCAGTAATCGCGATTTCGCGATATCCGATAGGGAGACGAGGAAGTGGTGATGTGGAGGAGTAATCTCTCACATGCATCAGGGATCGATATATCAGGATTCTCGGTGACGAGAAAATCAATGCAGGACGAGTTGCGAAATTCTGAAATGCGATGACCCCACAGTCATAACGTTACAGTGGAGGACAAGTGTTACCCATATCGGGGTTCGGGACTTGGAGAGTTTCGTGAACTAGTGCAACGGGAATCGCGATATCATGATACGTGATTTCCCGATTTGTCACAGGAGTGGGGGCCATAGTGGAGCAGGTAAGTAGACAGGTGGCAGCCCGTATCGGGTTTCGAGAATTCAAAGGGGCCCGAATTTGTGACCATAGGACTCGCGATTTCGCGAAGTCTGATTTCCCGATTTGAAAGGGGATTTCGTTTAAGAGAACTTTATGGGTATTGAGAAGTCCCAATAAGGGAGTTGAAGATCATTTCAGTTCTTCGGGCCAAGGGAAGAGAAGGTCCTGTGTGAGCGGACGTGCCCTGGGTGGCGTACCTTGCATCAGAAATGGATGATTACAAATATCTATTGGGGATTTATAACATTCTATGTGAATTCTGTAAGAATGTGGGTACCTAATAAGCATCAAGTTAAATTTTAGCCATGACTTTTGCTAACTCAAAATAAAAATAAAGGTGATTTAGCACACATGTAAGGACCTTTGTGACATTGGAATAGGAGGAAAATGAATACCGTTCCTTACTTGTCTATTCATTTACGGGTTTGGTTTAGGTCGAATGACATCTAGTCAAAGGTGAATCCTGCAGTCCCCTATTCGAAAATGCATAAATGCCTTCGGATACAAGTCTGTTGGCCATGAGATTCCTAATAAATTCCTTGATAGACTTCTCCAACTCACTGGGTTCACCCGAAATTCTATCTTCTAACAAACATGCGAGGTAGAAAAACGTACAGGAGGGGTACATAAACGTATAGGCGGGGTATAGTTTTAGATAACAATAGGCAACCTAACTTGACATATGGACAATTCTTGTCTTAGCTTAGTCAATCATGTGTAGCAAAAAGTGGTCCCAACACCACCATCGATGAGTTGAAAGCGGGGCTTCGTGACAGATCTTCCAATAGATAGGAAAATTCTTCCATCAATGTGAATATATTCGTTAAGGCATGATCTCAACTTCCAAAAGAAGTCCATAAACCCATAAATGTGTTTCCTAACTATTCTGGAGAATCATTCTAACGGTCGGGGTGCCTCCAAAGGTTATATAACTTCTCCAAGGTGAAGTCCAAATCTCCGCAGACTTGATGTTCCAACGAGGTTCAAATTATATGAACCTGCCTCTTGCGAGGTTCCAGTCTGCGAAGTCTTCCATTTGTCTTCTTTAACTTCTTATAGATTTTCCAACTTATCCTTGTTTTTATTGAGCTTCCTTGCCTTCTTTCCTGTTATCTAAGTCTCTTTAACTATTTCTAGAACCCTCTTTCCATTTTAATTCTTATCTTCCCCTAGCATAGTGGATTCGCACTGTTGAGGTACCCTCAAAGATTCTAAAGTTAATATCCCTTTATTGCTGAGGTACAATGATAAAATACTCTGTGAATGTATGTCATTTATTGTTGGGAAGACCATGGCAATATGACAGGAACGTAGTTCATGATTGGAAGATGAATACGTATACTTTGGAGAAGAATGGGAGAACACATATGTTACTTCCAATTAGAGATAAAGAAGTAAAACTAGAAATGAGAAGCATTGTACTTCTCATGAGTGGGAAGGAACTTCTTACAGAAGTAAAGAAGAAGGAAGATCCACAATTCTTTGTGGTCAGGAAACCCAAAATCGTTTTGACTAGCACAAGAGTGGATGATTTGCCGGAAGAAATTCAGGAACTGCTGGAAGAGTTCGCTGACATTGTGGTGGATGAATTACCTCATTCGTTTCCGCCGATGAGGAGCGTAAGTCACCATATAGACCTCATACCAGAAGCCAGTTTGCCAAATAAAGCCGCGTATAGGTTGACGTCGAAGGAGAACGAAGAGGTTAAAAGGAAGGTACAGGAATTGTTGGATAAAGGGCTGGTCAGGGAAAGTTTAAGCCCGTGTGCCATTCCAACGATACTGAGTCCAAATAAACATGGAGGTTGGAGAATGTGCACCAATTCCAAAACCATTAACAAGATAACCATCAGGTACAGGTTTTCATTGCCACTGATGGACGACTTGATGGACTGTCTAAGCGGAGCCAAAAAAATTTCAAAGGTTGATTTGAAAAGAGGATACCATCAGATTCGCATGAGGGAAGGCGGTGAGTGGAAGACAGCCTTCAAAACCAACGAAGGGTTGTACGAATGGCTAGTCATGCCGTTTGTCTTGACAAATGCGCCGAGTACCTTCATGAGGTTGATGAATGAAGTCTTGAGGGAATTCATCGGTAAGTTTGTCATTGCTTATTTGGATGACATACTGATTTACAGTAAATCAGAAGCAGAACATCTGAAGCATTTAGTTGCAGTAATGAAGAAGCTACAATAGGAGAAGATGTTGATCAACGTGAGGAAATATTAATTTATGAAGATAGAACTCATTTACTTGGGATTTGTCATATCATAGAATGAATTAAAGATGGATCCATGTAAGGTGGAGGTAATTAAAAATTCGCCATCATTGAGAAATGTTTTCGAGGTGATAAGTTTTCATGGACTGGCTAGTTTCTACCGAAAATTCATCAGGAATTTTAGTGGGATTAGCACAGCAATGATGGATACAGTCAAGAAAAGACATAAATCTTTTCACTAGACTGAAGAGGCTGAAAAGAGTTTCAATTTGTTGAAATGAAAGATTTCGGAACAACCCGTTTTGGTGTTTCCGGATTTTAGAAAGACGTTCCAGGTAAAATGTGATGCGAGTGGGTTTGCCATAGGAGCGGTCTTGAGCCAAGAGGATAGACCAATTGCATATTTCAGCGAGAAGCTGAATGAGGCAAAAGAGAAGTATTCCACGTATGATAAGTAATTCTATGCCATCATTCAGGCATTGAAAAAATGGAGGCACTATTTGATTCCAAAGGAATTTGTTTTATATAGTGATAACCATGCATTACAATATGTAACTCAACAGGAGAAGTTGAATCAGAGGCATGTTAAATGGGTAGAATACATGCAGAATTTTACATTTGTAATTAAACATATTTCGGGTACTGCTAAAAAAGTGGTTGATGCTTTGAGTAGGAAAAGTTTGTTGATGTAGGAATTCAAAGTCAGGACGTTAGGTTTTGATGATCTTAAAGATATGTATGTAGCTGATTAGGATTTTAGAGAAGCATACAGAGCAACTGAGAACCCAGTTCTCAGAGACAGAAGCCAGTGGATAGAGTATGTGATCCAGGATGAATTGTTGTTCAAGGGCAATCAACTATGTATTCCAAATTGCTCCATGAGGGAGAATCTGTTAAAGGAGAAGCACAACGGAGGATTGTCCAGACACTTCGGTTATGATAAGACATTCGCAAAGCTGAGCGAGTCATACTTTTGGCCAGGGATGCGAGCAGAGGTCAAGAAGTTTGTAGACAGATGCAGGATTTGCCAGCATTCAAAGGGGAGGAAGCAAAATATAGGTTTTTATCATCCATTGCCCATACCAGAAAAACCGTGAGATGAAATCAGCATGGATTTCGTATTGGGATTGCCTAGGATGCAAAGAGGACATGATTCTATCTTTGTGGTAGTAGATAGGTTTTCTAAGATGGAACATTTTATCCCATGCCAGAAAACCAGTGATGCGACACATATCGCAAATCTGTTTTTCAAAGAGGTCGTTAGACTTCACGGGTTACCCAGAAGTATAGTTTCAGACAGGGATACAAAATTCATTGGACATTTCTGGAGGACACTCTGGAAGAATATGGGGACTAACTTGATGTTTAGTTCTACCTATCATCCTCAGACGGATGGGAAAACAGAGGTGGTAAATAGAAGTCTGGGAGACTTGCTGAGAATCCTGGTGGTGGAGCACCACAACAGTTGGGATAATATATTACCCCAGGTAGAGTTTTCTTATAATGACTTAGTGAACACGAGAACAGGAAAGAGTCCATTTCAGATTATATATTGCATGCATCCGAGTGGAGTTTCTGAATTGAGGGATTAAGAGAAGACTTCTACTAGCAGTGCTAGTGCAAAATATTTCGCATAGGTGATGAAAGAACTTCACGGCTAGGTGAAGGAGCGACTGATGAAATCAAATCAAGAATATAAGCGCAGAGCCGATTAGCAGAAGAGACAACTTCAGTTCAAATTTGGTGCTCTAGTTCTGGAACATCTGAGGAAGGAAAGGTTTTCGAGAGGAACATACAACAAGTTAAAGATGACGAAAATCGGGCCATGCAAGGTCTTGAAGAAATTGGGGGAAAATGCTTATCAAATTGAGTTGTCGTATGGGATCGGAATATCTCCGACATTCAATGTCTCAAAATTATATCCATATAAGGCTGAGGAGGTAGGAGCAGAAAGTGATGAGCATCCATAAGTTCAGTGGCAGAAGAAAATACCGATTACAGAGAAGCCGCAGATGGAGTATATACTGGGCAAGAAGGTGAGTAAGAAGACCAGGCGGAAAGAGTACTATGAGTATCTGGTCAAATGGAAGGGTCATCCAATGGAAGATTCCAGCTGGGAGACTAAAGCGGAGATTCAAAAGCATGGACAGACCGTGTAGGATCTCATGGACAGGAGCCCATGAAACCATTCAAGAAAGGGAGTATGATGCAGGAGCATCACAATTACCAAAGCGAGTGTGGAGCCAACGCATGTGTTTTTTTCTCACGACATATTGCTTTGAAAAATTTTGGGAAATGATGCGACAAAAATTCAATGAATCATTTATGAAGGAGCTCCTTTTGTATATTGTATTGGACCTTGAGCGTCACGCTCTCGTCCTTAGTAGATAGGAGGCATTTAATCTAGTTAATGCAGGTAGATAGGATTTATTTCCAGATTAGAAAGTTTTAGAGCACAGGAGGGAATACAGATATAGACACCCTCTTTGTATGATTGTAACATTAGATAGAGCCAGCATAATTCAGAGTAGGAAGAGAATAGGAGAATAACAGAGAATTGTATAAGACATCCATGTACAGATCTTGAATTAATAGAAGGAATTGATTCAGACTCATGGTTTTTGTGTTCTCTATGTGTGTGTGTTGATGATATGCTCATGAATGTTTGGTTTCCTGTTATGAATTTGCTTTGATATGTTGTGCATATGATTTCATGTTTAAATGTGAGGTCTGAGAGGATGAGGAGATGAGTTTCAATTTTTTTTCTATGTGAGCGAAGATTCCTGCAAGGAGTGTAGTTGAAGTCATCCGCAAGGAGTGCGTTGATGGAAGCTCAGGTAGTTTAACTCTTGTTCTCGTTCACCCAGAAGTGAATTTGGGTTGTTGAAGCCGTGCAAGGAGTGCGCAGGCAGAAGATAAGCCTCATAGTTGTGATTCTGGGCAAAGAAATCGAAGACTGTTGTTGCAGGAGTGCGCAGAGTCGAAAGGATTCAACACTTGGGAGTTGTTGAATGTTTACCGCAAGGAGTGCGTGCAAGTCCCTTTGAAAGAATCAGAGTGGGAAAGCTCAGGAGGTATAGAACCTTCAAGAAATCGTCAAAGGAGAGCACAAGAATTTTGTGCCGTGGAATGTGCAAGCAAGAGTTGCAAGTGCATGTGATGGAGGGAAAGTTCTGAGAAGGAATACTTAGTCATTCTCAATAAATCTTCAAGCAGGAGGAACCAACGACCCTAATCTTGTGGAGAGGATTCGCAAAATCCCGTCAATCATTGGATTTTCTGGAATAGCGACGAGGTTATAGTTATGTCCAGAATTTCAAGCTTAGAAGATTGTGAGCCATTGGATCAACAGTCGATTTCCCGCAAACCGTCAAATTTGGCAGAAGTTGCGCTGGGGTTAAGCCCTAGTGAGAAAAGGAGAGTTTTGGGGAGGCATCGGGATATTGGAGGCATCAGTTTTTTGGAAATAAAGAAACTCGAGACCCCTTGAGTCTCGAAACACTGACGGAATCATAGTCGTGGATCTCGGACAGGACACGCGTCAGAAATCCGGAGCGAGTCGGGGTTCCGCATTTCGGGGTTTCTGAAGACAAAGGAATCGTTACATCAGGAATCACGATTTCGAGATATCCGATATGGCGACGAGGAAGTGGTGATGTGGAGGAGTAATATCTCACGTGCATCGGGGATCGGTATATTGGGATTCTCAGTGACGAGAAAATTAGTGCAGGAGGAGTCGCGAAATTCTGAAACTCGACGACCCCACAGTCATAGCATTACAGTGGAGGACAGGTGTTACCCATATCGGGGTTCGGGACTTGGAGAGTTCTTTGAACTAGTGCAATGGGAATCGCGATATCATGATATGTGATTTCCCAATTTGCCATAGGAGTGGGGGCCATAGTGGAGCAGGTAAGTAGACAGGTGGCAGCCTGTATCGGGTTTCGGGAATTCAAAGGGGCCCGTATTCCTGACCATAGGACTCGCGATTTCGTGAAGTCCGATTTCCCGATTTGAAAGGGGATTCCGTTTAAGAGAACTCTGTGGGTATTAAGAAGTCCCGATAAGGGATTTGAAGAGCATTTCAGTTCTTCGGGCCAAGGGAAGAGAAGGTCCTGTGTGAGCAGACGTGCCCTGGGTGGCACGCCTTACGTCAGAAATGGATGATTACAAATATCTATTGGGGATTTATAACATTCTATGTGAATTCTGTAAGAATGTGGGTACCTAATAAGAATCAAGTTAAATTTTAGCCATGATTTTTGCTAACTCAAAATAAAAATAAAGGTGATTTAGCACACATGTAAGGACCTTTGTGACATTGGAATAGGAGGAAAATGAATACCATTCCTTACTTGTCTATTCATTTACGGGGTTGGTGCAGGTCGAACGACATCTGGTCAAAGGGGAATCCTACAGTCCCCTATTCGAAAATGCATAAATGCCTTCGGATACAAGTATGTTGGCCATGAGATTCCTAATAAATTCCTCGATAGACTTCTGCAACTCACTGGGTTCACCTAAAATTCTAGCTTCTAACAAACATGTGGGGTAGAAAAACGTACAGGAGGGGTACATAAACGTATAGGCGGGGTATAGTTTTAGATAACAATAGGCAGCCTAACTTGACATATGGACAATTCTTGTCTTATCTTAGTCAATCATGGATAGCAAAAAGTGGTCCCAACACCACCATCGATGAGTTAAAGAAGCGGGGCTTCGTGACGGATCTTCCAATAGACAGGAAAATTCTTCCATCAATGTGAATATATTCGTTAAGGCATGATCTCAACTTACAAAAGAAGTCCATAAACCCATAAATGTGCTTCCTAACTGTTCTGGAGCATCATTCTAATGGTCGGGGTGCCTCCAACGGTTATATAACTTCTCCAAGGTGAAGTCCAAATCTCCGCAGACTTGATGTTCCAACGAGGTTCAAATTCTATGAACCTGCCTCTTGCGAGGTTCCAGTCTGCGAAGTCTTCCATTTGTCTTCTTTAACTTCTTATAGATTTTTCAACTTATCCTTCTTTTTATTGAGCTTCCTTGCCTTCTTTCCTGTTATCTAAGTCTCTTTAACTATTTCTGGAAACCTCTTTCCATTTTTATTCTTATCTTCCCCTAGCATAGTGGCTTCACACTGTTGAGGTACCCTCAAAGATTCTAAAGTTAATATCCCTTTTCTTAACACTTCTTGATTGGACACAATTATCTCTACAAGAGATAGGTACTTCAAGCCTTCTTGCATTCTTTCAACATTGATAGCTAATTATTTTTCTTTTTGTCCCCCCTGTGTTGTTACTTTTCTCTGTTGCTTCAACTTATCCTCTCGTTCTTCTATTAGTCGATCTATTTTCCTATCTATGATATCCCTTAATTATTTCTTTTTATTTTATGTAGCTTCTTCCTTTGCTTTCCTTCTGATATGATCCTTCTCAATCCAAGTATTACCTAACAAAAGTGGGAAAGGGGTGTTGTCTCCAACAAACCTAATGACTTCAAATTCTTCTTCAGTCGATGTTCCATGAACAATAATAGGTACAATAGTTACTCTTCCACATAAAGTTATCATCTTTCCCTTAAACAAACATATCCTTCCTAAAGAAGGTACCATGGTAGGATTTCCCAAAACTTTCCAAGTTTCTTATGTCATAATATTCAATTGTGTTTCCTCATCCAAGACTATATAGTCTATGTCAAACTCTTTTATTCTTGCACTTATGTGTTGTTTTTCTTTCAGGATTTTTGGTAAACTGACATCCTTATGAAAATCCATCGTTTCTTCCAATTGTAATAACATAGTCACAACTTCCTCTGACCTTTTCTCTTTATGACTTTATAACATGACCTTAGTCTCTTAAACCTTTTCATAATTCTCTTGTCTTATGTTCATCCCTTCAGATTTAGCAATAATCCTTAGAAAATCCTCAACCTCATGACCAACAACCATATGTAACATCTTGCTCTCACACGCATTGAGCGAACTTATTCTTTAAGGACACTTGCTTGCAAGTGATCTAGACTATTATACTATTAATCATTTGATTATGATTATGAGGCATTATGGGTTGATGACATGTTCTTTTGCTGCATTGACATAGACAGGTTCTATTGACTTGGTTTTTCTGAGTGTGCAGGATTTTGGACCTCGAGGATGTATAGGCATCAATGTAACCCCTTGGAATCAAGATCAAGTCAGGGAGTGGAGTATTGGGGGTTTGATTGTTTTATATATGATGTTTTTGCATCTTATTAGATGATATGATTATGGATACTATATCTGACATGATTCATTGATGATGCAGGTTGATGATAGCTTGTCGACTAGACTCACATGTACAGTAAAGGGGCCATGCACAACTACGAGAGACGTTGAGGGAGAGGTGTGGACAACATCCCTCCCACATCCTACTAGCACTCTCGTTGTGGCTCAATTTGTAGGTTAACGACTACCTAGTTCAAGACGACCCACAATGCCATGAGGGTCGACTGCGATAGTTGCTCACAATGATTCTAAGAGGCACACAATAAGGCAGGGACCTTATTCCTTAAAGGCCCTTAGTCTCCCACAAGATCACCTAGCGGAGTATTGAATCTAGGGGTTTTTGATGTCTACCAAGTCAATCAAGAGGTTAGTAGAACCCTTGGAGCACGTACTGCATCCTAAAGGGCACGTCGTGCAAGTGAAACATAATGAGACGAGTGGCACCCTTGGAGTACGTAGTGCATCCTGAAGGGCACGTCACGCAAGGGAAACATATTAAGGGGAGTGGCACCCTTGGAGCACCCTGTGCATCCTGAAGGGAAAGTAGAATTGTTAATTAATAAAGGGATAAACCTATATGGTTGTAGGATGATTAACATGATCAGAAAGATTTAAAACAAATTATGTAATAAAATGTCATCCAGCATAGGAAATTAAATTCTAGGCCTAAGAGATACTGGTGATAAAAATAAAAATATATATTTATATAACAATAAAAATAACAATAAATAAATAATAATGATAATCATCATTAACCATGTGATGATAAAGGGGTAAGCAATTCAATAATTTATAAAAAAAAACTTTTGGGGGATAAAATTTAAAAAGGGGGAAAAGGAGAAATAATTGTTTTGTCTCATATGTTAATTAAAAATTTATTAATTAAAAAGGAAAAAGGGAAAAAAATAATTTTATACACCTACCAATTTGATTGTTAAATGAAAAGGGAAAGAAGGAAATTTAAAATAATTAGGAAAGTAGGAAAAATAGGGAAACATAAAAAGAAAGGGGAAACACAAGGAAAAAGAGGAAAGTCTAACTTAGTAAGGTATCTAGCATTTAATAACTTGCTAAATTAAACTCAACAAGTAAATTAGTAAGGGGGAAAGTCATCAAAACTTGTAAGGGAATATGGGGACACCTAGGAGAGATTCTAGGAATGATTTTAGGTGGGTGAGGGAAATAGGGGTAATTAATTTATTAAGGAAATTAATTTATGGTGCAATGAAGTGGATGGGTGACACATGTATGGGGAGGATTATTATGAATTAAATTAATGAACAATAAGTTAAAAGGGATTTTGGGAAAGTAATTGACTTAGAAAATCCATATAAAGGAGGGAGGAGGAGGATGATGGATCTATTCTGTCATGCGTAATGTTACACTGCAGGAATTTGTACTTGACTAACTTAGCCTGTGGGAGTTGGGATACCCAGCTCAGTGAAGAGTGTTAGCTTGGCCTTGTGAGGCATGATGGGAGCTAGCTGATTCTTTGGTTTGGTGTGTGTGGCCCCTTTGCATCTTGGGGGGATAAGGGGGAAGAAGAGTACCCTTAGCATTGTCTAGGAGATACCGGTGAAGTCTCATCGGTCAAAAAGAAAGAGTTGCACGGAGCGCACATGACAACAACTCAGAGCAGGCGACTAGGGCCACGATACACTTCCTTTATTTCTACATGATAGATCAGTAGTATACCTTACGCTTGTTGTTGTGTATGTTTAATTGGGTAAATAAAAGGATGGACTTAGCATTT